>VXAY01002314.1:546483-614310 GCA_013399855.1 Oxyruncus cristatus
CCTGAGTAGCCCGTCCTTTTTTCCATAATCGGTAGGCTCTCTTTTTCACCCTGATTTCCCTCAAGATCTCCCCATTCAGCCAGGCCGGTCGTCTTCCCCGCCGGCTTGCCTTTGGCAGACTGGGACAGCCTGCTCTTGTGCATTCAAGACTTCCTTCTTGAAGCACGTCCATCCCTCCTGGACCCCTTTGTTTTCAAAGGCTGTTTCCCACGGTACCCTCTGAATCAGTCTTTTGAACAGACCGAAATCTATGTTTTAGAAAGCCAGGTAATGAGTATTCAATCTTTTAATTTTAAGGCATTTTCTTGTTATTTTAAGTAGTTCCTGTAATTAAACAATATACATATAGCTATTATGTGTAATAAGGAAAGACAACCTTTTTAGTATACTCTCCTTGGTGTGAGTTAGATCAGGTGAGCATAGAAGAGAAGGTGAATCTGGTGTTCCTGCTGGTGCAGTGGACAGACGTATAAGCGTTCCAAGCCTGGTAATATGGTTAACTCTCTCATTTCCCTCAATGAATAAAATGGTTTGGTTGACAGCAGTGGATGGGCTGCCATCAGGAGCGTTCTTCTCATGAATTGTTAAAAGGTGGAGGGAGATGTGATCCGGGGGGAGCTGCAGTCTTTGTATCAGGAGCGCTACTTTTAGAAAGGCTGAATCAACAAACTCATACTTCGTGAGCGATCAAAGGACACACGTTTTTAACCTTGGTGTGTTTTTTTCCTTCCAGCCTTTCACAGCTGTCCTCCAGACTGTAATGTCATGTTTTGCAGGCTGTTTAGTTTCTTCATAAAATCTCAGATGTGAACTACACGGCTCAAGGTAGCCAGGGAAAATGAGTGCTTGTTAGAGTCTATGGATACATCAGGTTTGTCTCAAAGTTCCCTCAGTTCTTTTGTCACTCCTGTAGTTTGCAAATTGTCCAGATCTGTACTTTTTGTGTAAGAAGAGCAGATAGCAGATACTCCAATCTTAGTAGGAGATTGAGACTCCCAGTGTTCACAGATCCCTATAAACAATATTTCATTTGGTGAGGGGTAGTCAGGCTGTTAGGCAGACGGTCTCAGCAAGTGATATCTTTGTAATGAAGACAAGGCTGTCTTGGATGGATTTAAGTTTTATTTATTTATTTATTGAGCTCTGTGGTTTGGCTCACAGCCGAGGATATTTCCTGTTTCTAGTTTTGACTTATACCTGGTTACTTTCCAGGCTGCCTCCCCTGTTGCACTGTAATCCAACAGTGTGTGCCAGGCAAAATCAAGAGCATTATTGATGCTTTCTTGTTGGTGGCCCTCGAGAGACTTGGCTTCAGGGAGCTTTCAGCTCTGGATCTGATTCTGTGCTCCCCTCCCCCCCCTCAGTGTAGTGATTGTGAATATTGTACAAAGGTTTTTGTGGTTTGTAGTGGAATTAAAGCCTCAAAATCCAAAGTCTCAGTAAATCTGCGTCCTCTGCAATCTCATATAAGCCAGTGCACAGCAAGTCATATTTTACAGTGTATGGCTGCTGAACTGCAAAAGTCAGGATAACTGCTTTGAGGCAGGCACACCTGTATTAGAGTGGACATACCTTGGGGGGAGGTAAGTTGTTTAAGAATTCTAATTAAATTTCTGATAACTCTTGTTGAAGATTTTGTAAAGATTTTAAAAATATTAAATATAAATTTTAGAAATCATCAACTTGATCGTATTTTTCACACTGAACACAGATTCTCTTTAGATGTCAAGAATTTCTGGCACGTGTCCTTTTTATTTATTGAATCATGTGTTTGAGAACCAGAAAAAAAATAGATCATGTCAACTAAAACCGGAAATGCAACAGGTTGATCTAACATTATCCATAGTAAAGTAAAAATGTAAAACATTTTAAATTATTTAAATATTAAAAAATAGGAAACTACAGTAACAAACGATTATTTTTTTAGAGACTTCAGTACTCTGGAAGTTTTATAAAATTGTTAGAATTGGTGCAGAAATTAGTTTTGAAACCATACTTTTGTCCTAGCTCTCTAGAAGTTGATATTTTGTGATTTCTAATATTATTAGACTTTTAATAGCTCCAATTAGCTCCTGTAATCCATTCAAATAGGGAATAAAAACCTTAGAACTGTTCTCTTATTGAATGTAGTTTTTATTGTTAAAAATGGATCACAATTAGTGTACAATTAGTGGTTAGTGGTAATAATTAGTGGCTGAGCTACTGCAATGTCTTTTACAAAGCTTATTTTCACCTTGAAGTTCCTGAAATGCCTATATCAACAGTAAAATTATAATTTGATGTAAAATACATTTTTGCTTTATGTTTGCCGAAAGTGGAAAAAAGACTGGTACAACCACTGTCTTCATTATCTTACGGGGATAAAAGCTTAGAAAATTTATCAGAGTAAGAGCACACTGTGAACCACAAAGACAGTTGGCCTCTTTTTCTGAGCATTTTTGTCTCCAGTATAAATAAATATATGGTTTTTGGTTTTGTACAGATTTCTGGATTTAACCTGAATTTTGTCTGCATTATGTTGAAAAGAAGCTAAGTCAAGGAGAGACTATGGTGATATGTTTCTCTTGCTCTATCCTATCAGCTAACTTATTAAATATTCTCTGATCAGCATATATTACAGCCAATTGTCCTGGGAATGCAAGGAGTACCATAGCCATAAAGTGTATAAGGGCAGAGCAGTATATGTGGCCTAGGTGAAAGGTGTCTTATAATGTTCAATAAACATTATTGTTGAAGTGTCTGTGTGTTTCTTTTCCTTCCCAATGGCAAATCAAACCTGTATTGAAGGGAAATTACCCCAATAAAAACCTGTATGGATGTTGTTCTTGTCTTGAGAAATCCAGTCCTCTAAAACATATGTATGTAGTAGTGGAGGCTAAACCACTAGCCACATTTCCAAGAATTTGGAATGACCTTGCACATTCTTGTCTCCTTTGCATTAGGCAGTGACTTCTGGTATTTTGATTTGTGTTTGTATCTTCAAAGGAAATAGATTCATGTTCTGTATGGGAGTGATAGGGGTTTTGTCAACAAAATCATGGTACAGCTTTAAGCTGTTAATGATTTTTTATAAGTTTATCCTCATTAGCTCTATTACTAAACCTCCAGTTTTTTCTCCCCTCTTTTTCATCCTACTCTGTCCTTGCTGTTTGCCTCCCACTGATTTTTAGAGGAAATGTTAATTACCCCAGTGAAACAAAGCAGACAGAGATGACCTGATGTCTGGGTCTTTTCCTAAAGTGATTCCTGGCAAACATACTGAAATTCATTAATTAGTTCTGCTTGAGACCAGAAAGAACAGATCAGTATTCTCTTGTAGCAGCAGAATCTAATCTACATTTCCATGTACAACTATACAACTAGACATAAACTTGTGGAATAGGGCAAGTTAAATTCTCCCAGCCGTGAGTTTTTTGAATATCTAAAATCAGCTCTAGTAAGAGCTCAGGATCTACAGTCCAACACTGTTGTTGCAGATTAAGGGGAATCTGGCAAAATTCCTTGAGCTGCTGCCATATGGATCTGCTGGTAGAATACAGTACGATAATATGTTGAATTTGGCTCATTACTCTCAAGAAATGCTGCCACAGACTTTGTGGGACACATATTTAGGAATTGGAATGGTTATATGTAGGGATGGTCTTGGGCTCGCTGCTCTAGACAGAGCTGTTATTAACGCAGTAGATCCAAGATGGTTTGTGGTTTGTTTAGTCCCCAAATCCATTTTATACTACTGAATAGAGAGAAATAGGTCAAACTTACCCATGGTTTAAATTGCTCCACGAAAGCCTAATCTTTTTTGTTGTGACTTTTACACTGCAGGGTTGGACACTAATCCACCACTTCAGTCAGTGTGCACTATGAGATTCTGCTTTCATGTAAGATTAGACCTAAAGAAGCATTTATAATAGTGGACTAACTGGGACTGACTAACTAATCCAACTAACCGTTGGAATTTGTTGCTTGATGAAAATTTTGAGTGCTACATGCCTTAGTCTTCTCCCAGATGTAAATTATTACACTTCCGAGTTTGGCCCCAGTTTGGTCAATAGCAGGATGTTAGTGCTTTTAAGAACTAAACTGTAGAGAACTGATAGTCTATAAATCTAATGCAATTTGGCCACCATCTCAAAAACTGTAATACTGGAAATCTTTTAAACTTTGAGGTTGGTTTAGTATATTTTTATTGTTTCTTGAGTGACATAATTCAGTGAGTGGACTTTGTTCTTGTCTTTATTACAGGCATTAATCTAAGCTTTGGTAACTTCTGCAGTCCAGATGAGTGATGGTGGTGGATCTGACTTTAAGGGAGGGGTGTTTTGGGGGAAGCAAAAAGATCATCTACTAAATGGCACATTGCAAACCTGTTCTTCCATGGGAGGGTTTCCCTCCCATTAGATGTGTGTGCCTCGCCATGCATCTGCAGTGCAAGAAGGTTCTCTGAAAGTTGGTCATCTGTGAACCAATGCTTTTGTGCTAGTCAGTCAACATACGACAATGTTGGTACTGTTTCAGGTGCTCATATTGTGTGTGTATGATTTTGAATTCAGTCTTCAGTGCACAGTGGGCTTCTGACAACAGGTCACTCACAGGAGGCATCTTTTATTAGCTGTGAAACATTTATATTTCAGTGACATTTAAATAATAAAGCTAGAAGCAAATTTTAATAAAGCCAAAAAACTTTTCTCCCCACTGCTGAAATAAAGCTGGTCTCCATCCCCCCATTCTCAGGCAGACCTTACAATGCATCTGTCAATGCAGCAGACAAATATCCAAGGAATGATGAAAAGTACTTGCCTGTTGAAGTGAAAATGAAGCAAGAAAGAGAAGCTGAATGCTGTATGTGCACTTGTTAAGGCAGAGACTGACGTTCTGCTTGCTTTTCAGATGCTCACCTTTGCAGAACTGGTACCTGCTGAGGCTTTGGCCTGCAACAGAAAGAGATTTCTGCTACTGAAAAAAACAGGTCTAGTTATGGCTGGGCTGGGCTGGGCTGGGCTGGACTGGATTTTCCTACCAAAAAGACAAAATGAAAATACCAAAGTATGGATGAACACATCTATGAAATGCTTGAAAGAGCAAAAAGTCTTTTTGTCTTCTGCTTTTCCGACTCTTAGTTTCTTATGCTAACACTTTTAGAAGAGTGTATTTCATTATTTGTGAGAGACAAGTAAAAACCACTGAAGAACTTCACTGCAACCTGTGCAAGTCACCTGAATTCATACAAGAAAGCTCATCTCTTATAAAGTACTCCTGGGGAATACTTGTTCTTCTCACCACCATTAATTTCAGCAGAGATCTGTGGATAAGGCTGTACAAATAAACACAGCTGCGGAATGTGACATAGTAAACAACATGCTGAAACCTCTTGGCAGAGAGTTTTTTGCCAGAGAGCCCAAATGCAACACTTAGTCCGTGGAAAAGATGGCATTTAAAGTTTTGGTACTTCTGAATTTTTCAGAAGCAAATATTTATCCCTAAAACTGCTCCATCTAGCCCTGTATTTACACATAAGGGGGCAGTGTGGTACTGTTAGCCAAGCACCATGGAGGTGCACATTAGATTTCATTATTATATATTGCATCATGTTTTAAGAAATGGCTTTAGAACTCTGAGCACAATTAGAGCTTTGTCACTGCCCGAGAGTGCTGCTGTGTCTGTCCTGGGGAGAACCTGCTTGGACTGTTTCCTTTCTTCTTTGTAAACATTTTGGTTTTAGAGTTCCTTGTGCTGCTCTGGCGCGCTCTCATAATCCCTTGTTCATAGGCATGTGAAGGAAGGGGAGACAGTTTTCTTAATGCTGGTAAGGGGAACTTCACATGATATCATTTTACCTCCCCCCCAGCAACATTCACTTTTTGGGAAGGAACGTAATATTTCCACTGGTGGTTTTCTTTGCACACTGTATAGAGGCTTCTGGCCTGCTGCTGCCCAGTTTTGGGAATATGCTAACTTTTCTGCAGTTTTCCTGGAAAATGGGATTTCTTTAATTACTTTGTATCTACCAGTACAAGAATGATGATTAAGTAGCTGTAAGTCAGCATATATGTGGGTTCTTGGGTCGTCTTACTCTTTCATGTTGATATTCAGGGTTAACAGGCCAGGATGTGATGGCATTTAGAGTTCCTAGTACTTTTAACATGATGTCTGGAGTGCCTTAGTACAGGATGCTTATGGCTCTTTTTTTCTCACCTGTACAGAGCCTGTCTGGCTTTTAGCTTCATACTGCACCTGACATGTGCTGTGATAATCCAAAAATGTGTTATCTGTGTTGTCTCTTTGTACTTTCCACATGAATTTCTACTTCATGAAAAGCTTATCCTTCGAAGATTCATTACAACTCTCCTCTTTGTCACATATCCTTATAGTAAATACTGTAACATAAAATGGCAGATTACAAGAACATCATATAATATTTCATTATATCTTGCTATATTACCATGTTGTGAGGTGCCATACAGACACGGGGCTTTTCTTACACAGTTTTTGTTTGTGTTTTTCTTTATCTGCTGCTTTGTTTTTGATGAAATACATATTAAGTTAGTTTGTTCGTGTGAGTCCGCCATGATCACTTGTAAAAGGCTGCTGTTAAACTGTGTGTGGGCATACTGATAGTTTTCTACAAGTAAATCAGCATCATTAGGCTGCATGTGTCAGTTAAAGTAAAGGTGCTATCAGGTACAGCAAATCTGTGTTGCTGGTTAATTCATTCAGAGAGAAATGACATGGTATTCTGTGTGGAGTGGTGATGTGCTAAGCTCAAAAGATAAAATGATGACAAGAAATGCAATCCTTTTTATATGCATGTTTGTGGACGTCAGCATTTAATACAAGTTTAGCTCAATATGCAATAGTTAACTGAATAAATTCCCACATGTTTAGTTACTATGGTATTTCTCAGTACAAACCCCTGCCCACAAAATTTTCCCCTTGCTCTCTTAGAGAGTATGGTGTTTTCCTTAATTAAAATGGCTGATAAAATGATATCACAAGTTTTGAAAATTAAAATGGATATTCTGGCAAAATTGTAAGTTCTAGTTAAAGATATGAAGCTTTTTGGTTACTGGTTCCTAAACTTAGTATCCTTCTTTTTCTCCTTCCCCTCCATCCTGGCTGGTAAGTGTGGCTGCACATATTTTGTCTTTGAATTAACTGACTGGCAGCTTGGTTAATGTGTAGACAGTGCTCTTGGTTATTTTATTTATCTACTTATTTATTTATTTTAAAAGCACTCATTAAAAACCCACGGCATACTCCCAAACTTGAAGGAATGGCTTTTTTGGCTCCTGTCTGCTTTGAATGAAATCCAAAACAAATGTTGTTTGATAATGGTTTACAGTTGCATTACACAGGTTGCTCTTCATGATAAATAATTAACACCCTTTGTGTTCTTGATTGCAGATTTTCAAAACCCTGCCTGATGCCACTTTCCCTGAGCCAATCTCTATGTCACTATCTCCTCCAAATGCCCCACCAAGGCAGTCAAGAAGACAAGGACAACGTATTAAGAGGCCTCTGGCTGTTTACAATCTCTGTCTTGAGTTGGATGATGGTAAGATGTTAGTAATGATTTCAGCCCTTGCATCAGATGGGCTGCGTATCCTATCTACAGAAGGTGTTTTCATTTCGTGTTTCCATTTGTATACATGTGTGCGTGCACATGCATGCTTGCTTAATTGCTTTGGAACACGTAAAGAAGGAAGGAGAGCTACAGAGAAAGGAGAGCAGGGAGTACTGTCCTGTGACATATGTTTAAAAGTAGGACGAACTGTCTTAAATATGCTTCTCTCCTCTAAAAAAGAAGCAGCTCTTGTTTCTTTGGGGAAATCTCTTTGACCTCTACTGAAGATTACACAGCCATAAGATAAATGGAGAGAGAACTAAAATTAAAGCAAATCTTTTATGAGAAGAGCTAATGCACTTTACAGTTAAATTCAGCTGGATTAAAGGCTCAGGTCACCACTGCACTGGAGAATACCACTACTTCACTTGAATCTTTAATACCTTGCTGTAACTAGCAGTAAATACTTGTCAACTTGCCTTACTGTTGAGAAGCAATGGGAAAAAAAAAAACCCACACATAGTCTTGCTTTTGCATGGAGTCTGCAGCAGCAACATACAGTGGGGCAAAGGGTGTATAACATCTTATATATTCTGACTGTTGGCCAGAAACATAATCATTTTCCTGAAATTTCATTGCTTGGGGGTACGTACAGTACCAAGGAGGCAAGTTAGGGCTCATTTTGTGTTACAGATTTTTCTCCACCCTATTCCCTTTCTCTCTCCTAATGTTTATAGTCAATTTGTTTTCACATGAAGAACCATGGGATCAGGGCACAAAGTCCAGTCACAGCAAGTGGAAATAAACATGAAGATTTTGAACTCGTGCAGTAGGATGAGATTCACTGGTGAACTGTCATTAAATTGGTGGTCAACAGTGTTGGATTTTGTGAGGAAAGAGCACAAATACCTACAACAGATGTTAAGTGCAGGTTTTAGAAATAAACTCAGGACTGTTTATAGTCTCAAAGCCAGTTTTACAAAGAGTCAGCAAGAAATTCAGCATTCCTACCATTGGATTTAATTCACCAGAGAGATACACGATCTCTGTGCCTTTCTTGCATGAAATATCAAACTAAATGCCTTGACTAGAAGATGTTTAAGGTGTATCTACTTAAAAAGCTTAAGCTGTGTTAATTTGAATAATATGCTACCAAAAGCTAAGAAAGCTCTTGAGTTATATCTGCAATAATAAATTTATCCTCATTTGAAAAACAAAACAAAATTGAAGCCACTCACAGAAGTTCACATCAAATTTTGAATGTGAATCCCAGCAGGTCACGAGAAGTACCACAACTACTCCAATTCCATGCTGCAAGGTGTGTGCACTGAGGAGTTGTGACCTCCCAACACAGCTGTGACCCAAACACAGTGGGCAGAAAGTAGTTGATGGATTAATTTATTTTGGCAGCCCAAAATACATTGTTACTGTTGAAAAATGTTATAGAAGTTGAGTTTCTCCTGAATTCAGTCCATATTCTTGACCAATTCGGGCATCTTGACAAAGAGAAGAACTGGGATTGTTAAAGGCTGTAATAGTTATATATCATACAGAGCTTTGGTACTTGTCTGGGAATTCCAGTGGGGTGAATTGCAGAATAACCTCATGTGTCATTATACATGGTAAAACTGTGATGAAGGCTGAATTACTGCAGGTGAAATTTCAGTGCTATCTGATGATAACATTTCCCCTTGTAACTGTGAAAAAAATGTCCTCTGTAGTCTCTGAAGCTGCTGCTGAAGGTACCAGCATTCTCAGTCTGTCGCTAGAAACTGGCTGTTGGTAGGTCCTGACTGCAGGCTAATGCTCATTTTATTTGGGTTTAGTGGTGTCAGTGAGGTGGGAAGTAGTTGGGACACAGGCTGTTTGGCAGGTGTGCCACATACATGCAGTATGCAGTACCCTGAGTCCAGCTGTGTCACTGCAGGGTCTGAAGAACTACCCCAGTGGGTAGAGGGTTTGTAAATCATCCAGGCTCGTGAATTATCTCGTCACTGAGTACAGCTCAGTGCCTCCAAATACGCTCCGTGGCCTTCAGTTACTTTGTTCTTTGGAGAGGGGGGGAAGAAATAAAAGTGAGCCTGGGCTTCATTCCATATTTACCTAGTTTCTTGGCTAACAAATGCATGTTTTATAACTGCTCTTTGGAAGATTTTATCCTGTGTGTGTTTTTAACAGGAAATTAAACATTAAACCCCTTCCCTCCCCCCCCCCCCCCCCCCTTTATTCACAATGGCATGAGTTAAGCACCAGGCACAAGCCGGTGCTTTGTATTTCCTGGATATGGCAAAATTATCATAATCTTGTTTTAAACAAGCAGCTGATACATATTTATGCGTAAATATATTTGTAGACAAATGTATCTCTAAAGTTATTGTAATTATATATAAATATTCTCTATGCCTTGAAACTAGAAGTATGTCAGAGACAAAAATCTCTCTGTGCTGGAAAACTTCTTGAGTGTGTTTCTTTTAGGATTGTTATGCAAACCAGGAAATTGTTAGAAAAGCGGAAACAAGTCTTTAGCTATCAGCTGCTCCAGGGAGTTAACAGGCTTCAGAATCCACTGCTTGAATTGGAAATGCAGGGTTTGGGCCAGGTTTCTTTTTAAAAGCACGTTTGCAGTCGAGAAGCTTCTTGACTGCACACAAAATGTATGCAGCAACCACCCAGAAAGAGCTGTAAGTGACATAAATATTGATAGATATAATAGCTGAAGAACACACACTCTGTTTGTTAAAAATCTTTATTTTGCCTTCTAGTAATTAGCTGTACTGAGTTCTGATAGCACATAGATTTTCCTTCCTTGTACGTGGAAATTAGATGATTAAACCTATTTGCAAACAATTCAAGTATTATATTTACTACCATAAGGATCTTCATTTCCTGAAAGACCAAGCCACAGATGATACTGTCTGTTTTTCTTTCAACTTCTGTCCTCTGTGGTAAGCCAGTTACTAAATTTTCAGTCTGAAGTTTTTCGACATCCCAGTGTCTCAAGCAGAACTAGACCTAATGGGGAACTCTGAGCTACTTTCATATGTGGCCTAAATCCAAAGATCTTGTTTCAGAAAATTGCAGATTTGTCTGAGATTTACATTAGTATCATTTCCAGAGTTTTCTAGCCTTCTAAAATGGAGACATGGGATTTGGGTTTGTTGTTGGTTTTTTTTTTGGTTTGGTTTGCTTTTTCTTTTTTTTTTTGTATTTCTGGATATTGCTTTTTTCTTTCCCCCTCATTATCTGAAGGAATTTTAGAGTGAATTAAGTAGCAATGCAGAAACTCCTGTGGCTTACAGTCTCAGCTATATACAAATGACTTTTCATTCTCTCTCTGTGCCTCTGTGCAGAGAGCGAAAGGCTGTTAGCTTGAACAGGGAGATGTTTATCCTGTTCTTCTAAAAATGTCATTGGGTCTTTATTTTCCATTTGGACAGTCAATGTATATCAGAAGAGAGCTCTGTTTATATTTCTTCTAGAGGGCAGAGTTAAAGTTTTTTTCTCTTACAATTTTTAAAATTATATACCTTTCTCATCTTGTAGCAAAGTAAACAGGTTTGAGGGGTTTTTTGGGGGGTTGTTTTGTTTTGGGTTTTTAATTTGTTTTTTTCATGCAATTTTTTTCAGTGCCAGAGACTTGGAGATTATTAAACTATTTTGCAAGGCTACTAGAACAACATGGGGAGAAAAGTTCTGTGTAAGGGAGGCAGAATAATGAAGTCCATCTGAGATGAACAGAGAATCAGCACAGGTTGCATAAATCACACCTGGAGTCAAAAAATGGGTCTTGTGTAGCAATTTGTCCCACTAGAGAACAACTTGTTTTCTAAACAAACCAAAATATACTTTTTAAGCCACAGTGCTTGCTGATGCCTTATTCTATTTGAATACCCTTTAGGAGTCTCACTGGCACATACATGGGCACAGCACATTAGTATCATATGGGGGGCTGCATTGTTCTGTTTTTAGGGCATTTATGTCCAATCCCCCCATTCTGGAACACATATGGGGTGTTTGTGGTAGCTTTCTCCTGCTGCTGTAAACTAAATACTATATTTATAGTGATTCAAAAAGCAGATTCTTGTCAAGATTTCTAAAATAAATAAGAATTAGAACTGCTACTTAACCCTTTAAAACTTTGTGCTAACTTAGATTACCCTTGAAGTATTTAGGGTAGCATAAGTATGAATGGAATGTTAGTGTTGAATAGGAGTAGCTGCTTTTGATTTTTTTGTGGGGAATTGGAGTGAGACAGCATCTTAATTTGGGGGGATAAATTAATTTGCATGAATTCAATTGAATTACTTCATCAAAGTAAAACATGATACATGTAATGGCTACATAGCTTCCATGAAATAGTCCCTCTCCCTCCTCCTGCTATTGCTTCCTGCCCCAAACACATAAGTAAAAAATCATAAGCTTCATTTGGAAGTACTGAACATAAACCTAGGATGTTAGAGAAAGCCTTGGATTTATAATGAGACTGGTCTTCAGGGCTGGAACAGCCCAGAGCTGCAAGGTTGCAGGTGTGAAACCTGGCCTTGAACTCTTTCTATTTCTGAATCTGCTGCTTGGAAGTGTTTCTGTGACCTGGCACATAGCAGGGGAAATGGAAAGAAAAGCAGCTACATAGGCATATCAAAAAGCCATAAGGGCTTGCAACACTTGCTTACAAAGCTATTGTTAACAGCTGAGCAGAACACAGCTACGCTGTCACAAAATAAGTGCACCAATGTTAGTCGTGAGGGGGAGATCAGGATGACTGCTGTTTGCCATGTAGAATTTAAGTCAGTTTGTATTTCATCGTGCTGCAAGAATAGTTCTTGTGATTCTATGTGATCTATCACAGCTTTTTCCACCTGATGGCTCCGAGTAGGATGAGTGCTATACAAATTTAAAAGCGCTTTTGAGCTACTGTCAGTAAAGGTGAAGCTTTTTCTTATGTAATAGTGGGTATGTATAGAGGCCTACTTTCCTATCAGATAATCGACTTCTCCTTGGAAAGTTTTGGGTCCATAGAAGGCACTCATTTTCTTGGAGGTTTGAAATAATCTGAGTCCATACTTTGTGTTCACAATATAAATTGTCTGGCCATTGTTATCCCTGTGAGTAATCTACTTGCTGCACAGTTATCAAAAATCAAGTGTCATGATGTAGTAAACATCTAAATTTTGCATCTTTTAGAATGAGGTGTGTCAGATCTTCATGGTTGGTGTGAGAATTGCCTTAGTATCATTGCCAGTGCTTGTCTGCTTTCAGTGTACGAAATCTAGAGGCTGTAGAAATGTTCAAAGTTAACACATCCACGTGTTCACACACATGCATAGAACACGAGTCAGAGGGGCAGGGGAAGGGGACTTAAATAGACTTAAAACTAAAATCTGAATTAAAAGAGTGAGGAGTTCAGGAGAAAGGGTCAGTCTTTCCTTGAGGCCAGACATTATTAAAAACCTCTGATCTCCCGTAATAATCCTTCATCTCTTTAATTCTCTACCTTCTGCACACAGACATGCAGGGGCACATAATACTGTAAGAAGGCCAATTCGGCATGCTAAAAGCCATTAATCCCAGGCATGGAAGTCACTGATGTATCTTTGCTGTGTGCCAGCTGTGCCCTGGCCAACCTCTGTTGGTCAAAGAAAATTCTCTCACCCAGCACACAAGAGTATAAGTAAAACAAAGACTTGTATCTGTTCAGCTCTCCAGTCACTTTCCTATGGATGAGAGTGTGCATTTCATGAATTAGGTGTTTCCTCATGTGGGGTGCTCTTGCTCCCCTTCACTGGTGACAAGAATAGCAGAGAAGATCTTGCAGGAGAGAGCTGATGAACTTCCTGTAAGGCTGATAGGCAAGTTAGAAAATATTCCTCTTCCTGTTTTGTTCCCCTCCATCAGTGTTTTTCATTCGGTCAGAAAAAAATGTATTCATGTTCTCCCATTTGCTTCTGGAAGTCTCTGTCTTATTTGCTCTTCTTTTTCTCTCTTATTTTCCGTTTCCTTCTTTTAAAAGTTGCACTCAGTGCAAGGTGAATCATGGTACTACCACTTCCTTCCTTCCCGCTGTTCTTGCGAGTCACTGAACCAACAGGGAGATTGAAGGTGTACTTAGGGGATATCACAGAGAAGTAACAGCAGTGGGACTGGCTTGGATGGATTGCAGTCTCATCTAAGACTGCATGACTGGGGCCAAGCGAATTAGCCTCAGATACCTCATGGATAGTGGTAGAAGAATCCAGGCATGGAAGACAATATTGACTTAGCTACACTGAGGTAGCAAAATCTGTCTTCCTTAATTGCTGCCTTTTAAATGACCAGCGGGGAAATTAGGGGATTCCTCAACAAATGTGTCACCTGGGTGTTCAGTTGAAAGAGCTGACAAAATTTCCTTAAGGGCTTCTTAGCTTGTTTTCAGTTGTTGTTTTTTTCAGTAAGCCAGAGGCATCCCGCTTCATTCCTTCCTCTCTTGAAGGCGCTGTTATGGCAAAAGAAGAGAGGTGAACAAAATGAGGAAGGAGGCACAGCCAGGTGTCAGCAGCATATTGGAAATGTTTCAGAGTGGCTTTCTTATGAGAGACCCATCACATAAACAATTAGTCTGTGTCATTATCCAAGTAGCTCCGTGGGTTGTGGAATTATTGGTAAGAAACGTCTTCTTCTAATAAGCCATAGGAAGTACTCTATGTAAATCTAGTAAAAAAGTAATCTAGTAAAAAAGCCAGTGAAGCAATCTAAATACAAGAGAAGAGGAGAAAACAGCATGACATTATCTCTGTTTGACAGCTCAGGAAAAGAGTTTTTGAACACCCTTTTGCGGGTGGAAGGACCCTTACAGACGCATTTTCCAGGTGATTAGTGGCTGGATTGCCAGCAAAGCAGACAAGGAAACATGGAAGAATATTTTTGGTGGACTTGGGAGTTTTTCATGTCATTTAAGAGGTGCTGCTGAATTAGGGAACTTTTAGCCCTGGTGATTGTACCCCTCTTTGATCTGCTCTGTTTTTTCACAGTTCTTATTCCCATTGATTAGACGAGAGCTGTTCTGTTGGTGTGTTTCAACACAGGGCTGGACCATAGGTTAATATTGTCTGGACTGGTGGAAACCCAAACCACTCAAGTGCTACCAAAAAAAACTATGAACCAGTGGGACAGTCTGTTTATCTTACTATATGTCAGAGTTTTTAGAGTGTGGCTTCAGTTCATCATTGCATTTTTTCAGCCATGAAATTTTGTGGCATCTGGCCAGCCTGGTAAGGCTGGAGGTCATGTGTGGTTTCCTGCCAAGCAAGCTCTGGTAAAAAAATGAGTAATCTTCGAGTTTAGATACTGCTCTTGTTATCATGGTGTAACACAAATCAAAAGAGGAACCCCCTCTGCATGCTTGTATCTGATTTCTGTTGTGTTTCAAAATGTAATTATGTAATGTAAATTAGCATCCCAACATGGTATCAGTGGTTGTGTCTTGAAGTGGTTTTTCCCCCAGCTTGAGGAACAAATTGGGATTCTTTACCCATTTTAGTTTTAGTTTGCTCAGTGAAAGGCTATGTATCTTTCGGATTCTCTTGATGTAAAATAATTCAAGCAGTGTTTCTCCTGAATTTTGAGGGATGACCTGCAGTAAGGGAGATATTTTTTAAAATAATTACCTAATTTTTAGAGGTTAATTGCTTCATAATACAGGGTAAGTGCATATCTAGAAAGATGCTTGTTTAAAATTGAACTTTGCATTTTAGAAATAAACAAAAAATTATCAAAAAGAAGGAGGGCAGGGCAAGGACATGTTCCCCAAACCCCACTTGCCCCTTGATAACTGTCAGATGAGCACATTTCTTTCCCTTTCCAAGCCCCAACTTGAACACCCACCTTTCTGGATACAACTCTTGAGTTGCGTCAGCCAGTCTTGAGGCAAATTCTGTCTAGTGCAGCTTCCTCCTTTTTCTGATGTATTTGAATCATTATGGAATTGGGAAAAACAATCTTTCTACAGGAAAGCTCCTTTGTACCCAAGATACACATGCTGGTACATGCGCAAATCTGAGAAATATATCAAAGTTGGTCTTTATCTAGGAAAAACTGTAGTCAACTCTAGTAATTGTGGCAATTATTTTGTCTGAGAGAGAAAAATAGCTGGCGTAGAGATCTGGTTCTTACTGTGTGTGCTCTTCAAGGCAGCATGAAGCTGATGGGTATGTGGGCTGTCTGCTGTCCATTTGCTCCGTGAAAGCTGCGCTGGCTCCAGGCTGTATGAGGCTAGGATGTCTAGATTTATATAAGAACAGACTGCCTACTAAGGCAGTGCTGCAGTGCAAAGGATTTGCTACACATCGAGGGTAGTAATGGGTACTTTTTGGTAACAAAATGCAGCGATGCAAGTCTATTTTTCTGAGCATTTACAAGAATCTGACCTCCAAAATACCCATTATTCAGGAGCAGTGAAATAACTCTCTTGTTTAGTTCTAGCATTATCTATGATTATTTTTTAACCAAATGATACTAGCTTTCAATCAGGCTTTCACCTTGATTTGGAAATGTGTTTAAATAGCACAATTTATGTGGTCTGAAGGTGAGTAATAAACAATTGACCAGTTTCAGTGGTGTGTTAAATGGAAGTACACAGTTTATTAATTTACTCAGGAACAGATAACTTGGCTTCATTAATTCAGAAAACTTTAAAAATTTGAAGGAGCAGGAGAATGTCTGAGTTTACCTGGTGTGTGGTGTGGTTACCACAGGATGAATTGTACTGTAAATAGTGAACAAAGGGTGCAGCCCTGCATCTAGAAAAGTCTATTCTTGGTTTCAGGATCCTTTAATCACACTGTCACAGAAAGCTTTCTCCAATGGAGTTACTTCTAGCTTTCCACGAATGGCTGAATCCTTTCCAGAGTGGTTGGTACGTTGTTTCATGGGATCATTTCAAGATTTATTAACTGTGTGAGGCAACTTAACTTTGGTTATGTTTTTCTTGCCTGTTTTCTATGAATGCTGAAGTTCTAGCACATGGAACTAAGTTCTTGCTTGATAGATGATATTTATCTGAGATTCCTATTAAAAAGAAAACATAGTACATACCCACAAATTAACATAAAAGCAAAGCTCCTTTCTACTCGGTTAAACTCCTGTATTATTGTGGGCAGTTAGCCATTTGTGGTGAACGAATGTTTGTTATCTCAGAGCTGGATGCAGCTGTGATGCTGATAGGGGAGGATGGGTGGCTGCACAGCAGTGCAGCTGCTGCTTCCCCGTCTCGTGATGCAAAAAATGTCAAGCTTGAAGGTGGTAATGGGGATTTTGCAGCATCTTTAATCAACTCTCTCCATCATCCCTTGTTTGACTGTGTTGAAGTGGAATTAGGTATGGGGTTTTATCCTCTTATTTTACCACGATTTGTGTATGCGATGACCACTTAAAACCTGTGTGACAGTTCTGTTCTGCCTGTTCTGTGTGTCTCAACAGAAACAGTCATATATTCCTCGTTTACTCCAGAAACATTCATTTTCATAAACTGTTTTCATTCTCTGGCTACCCTTAAACTATAGGTCTTAGTTGTGATGTTGATGTTAAAGATTAGTCTTGCTTTTAACATTAAAGCATGTAATTCATTAGTTTACTTAAGCTGAAGTTGGAAGACAACTCTGTCACCTAAGCAAGTAACTAAAAGTGTTAGCTCTCTGCTTTTTGTAGTTCATATTACAAATGTTTTTTCTTATTTAGGATTCTCGGAGTAAAGTAAGGATCTGATTATTGACACTGCCAAAGTATTTCAGTTTTTTTTTTTTTTTTTCAACTTTGGATGCCAACAAAAAATATTCTTAGACTAGCCAGATGGAAAAAGGAGAAAAAAAGGCAATGGGGAGGCATGTCATGTTCAGTTAGGTAAAAGCTGAGTTCAGATTTCTGGTATCGAGGATCTGAGAGCCTTTACTATCTGAGGCTTATCCAGACAAAAGGGAGAAGGAATTGAGGGTTACATATTTGCCAGAGAAAAGCTGGATGAGGTAGGTCTTAGTCTATACAGCTACTCACTTACTTTGTGGGGATTTGTCATTATGAGAAAGGGTGTCAAGAGGCAGGGAGGTGGGGAGGGAGGAGAGAGATTGGGGTTAGAAACTGAGTGGTAAGTAGTACCAGCTAGACACACCAGTAAATTGTTAGGATCAGTCTAAGCTATCTGATTTTCTAGACAGGGCTGGTCTGAACCAGGAACAGCCATAAAGGCAAAGCACAGGTATCTGTTGCAGAGGCGCAGTGAAAGCTCAAAGGCTTGGATGAGTGTTGTGATTAGATCAGTGAAACAAGAAGATAATTTACATGACAGTTTAAAAGGATCGGAGCAGTCAAAAAATTTAAATAGTATGCAAAAGGTGGTGAGAATGTGAAACAAGTTTTAACTCTCTTGAGAGTAGAATTGGATCTTACACCTATTTGCGTAGGATGGGGAGATGAATTGTAGAAGCAGCTTGATGGCAACTCTAGAAAGATGGCCAAGCTGAAGCCTTTCCACAAATATGAAGAAGAAAAGGTGAAGAGCTGATGGCTGGAGTGTTGAGAAAAACTTGTGAGATGTCATACAGACTTACTGCTTTTACACTGAGAACCCTCACGTCCTTCATCTGTTCTGGCACTCCTTGGCACCCAAAGATGAGTGTAACAGGAGAGAAAAAGGATTGACATTTTTAGAAGGCACCAAGAGCACCAAACTGTATGCTTAAAAAATAATATAAATGAGTTTTAAAGGAAATCACATCTTGCCTGTTTTATAATGTAAGTGCTCATTAGAATTCAAATGGTTAGAAAAGGGTAGGAAGTTTCTGGAGCTCCTCTTCGAAAGGACCTGTCAGTCCAATGTGGCATTCAGCCTTTTCATAGCAGTGGGAAACCTGACAATGCTGCTCACTGGAGAACAATGTTGGAGGTAAAGAGGAGTCAGAGAGAAGCAGTAAAAAAATATTAGACTATCAATATTAGGAGTCCCTGAATTTTGAGGTAAGATGAAAACCCTAAAGCTGGTTCAATTCCAGCCATGTCCTTAACACACACTTTACCAAACAAAGCGTGTAAAAACTTAAAAGGCTTTTTGATCTCCAGCAGTTTAGGACCTTTACTGGCTCTACAAAGCCAAATACAGGAAGAGGGCAGGGGGATGAAAAGAAGAAATAGCTAGCAGTCACTGTATCTTACAAGTTTTGAAGAAGTGTTTGAAGAAACTTAGTCATGATAATCGATGTGAGATATAGGATCAGCAGGATCAAACAGAAATGTTCACAGGCAGGCCTTTTGTTAGGTGAATGCTTTGACTAATGCAAAGCCACCTAACTTGGCCTAAAAAATCTTTCTGGTCAAGGGGTTGTATAGTTTGGCACTGTTAATTTTGAAAACATCTTGTAGCGTGCTGAAGAAGTGGGAAGAAACTGGAGGAATGCTAATGGAGTAGCAGTATTTAGAAAGGTAAATACAAATCCTTCATGATATATTTACACATGGGACAAAGTTAGGAGGAATTGCAAATAATGACAAAGGCAGTCAAGGAGGGGTTGTGTTCCTGTGCTAAGATGAACCCATTCAAATCAAATAAATGTGGTTGTATTGAGAAATAAATTTACAGATTTTAGGGGGAATATGTAGTCCCTAGCTACAGAATGGAGCACTACATCCTAAGAAATGGTGACTCTAAGTCTGTTGGTCATGGTGGGCAATCAGCTCATCATATTATTCCTTTAAAGCAATGGCAAAAAAGAGTGCCAGCCTTGGAAGTACAAACAGGGGATTGATGAGTAGGAGTAAGTGGTGGAACTTAACGATTAATGTGGTTCTCATAATACCACAATAAAAAAAATCATAGAATCACTCTGATGTATGCTCTTCAGAAAAAATACTGGGAAATTGTAACAGGTTTACAGAACAGGTGCATGATTCCAAAGCCGCAAAATCCCTCGCAGTAAGAGATTCATTGTTAAACTTAAAAAGGGGATCGTTTAAATACCTTCACACAACACAAAAACTGGATATGAGAGATAATATAATAATTAGCAATGCATACTACAAGGGTCTTGCCTGAAAATAAAGACTAACAAAGTGAAGGTAATTATTGGAAAGTATATTAATTAGCAGCCAATTGATTCTCCATTCCTTTTATCATCTGCTAAGTCTGCAGACAATGACTCTGTGGAAGATGCAGTTTGGCCCAACATGAGATGAGCGTTAATCAAAAGCAGATTATTAAGCTTAATAAAGAGATAATGAGACACAGTTCTATGGCCTCTGCCGTGTACAGGTGTTACTATGATTTCTGAAGTTAGCAGAACTTTTGGCACCAGCATAAAGGATGAAATCTTTGTACTGTTGAAATCGTAGCAATGACCCTGTGTTCCCAAGACTTAGGTTTTGAGCATATATTGTTTTTAATCATGAAAATGTGCTGGATGGTCATTAGTCATCTGTTTTTCAGTTATACACAATTGCTGCTTCCTCAATAAAAATATTGTTTTCCTTTAAAAAAGGAGATAATTGAAGGAATCAGAAATGTGAAGTGTCTTTGTACATGTTTTTAGAGGGTGTTTAGAATTTAGCAGGCCTTTTCCTGTTTAAATACCTGAGGTGTGATTTGTTTTTAGTGTTGTAAAGCCAGTCTTAGTCTTGAGAGTGCAATGCAGGACAGACTATGAGAAAACACTGGCTCAGGAAGGAAGAAGTAAAATTTGAGTAAAGATTTAACACACAGTTTAATTTATGATAATGTCAGGTGTAATTGCCTGTATACTACAGTCTCCAGTGTTGACTCTGCTGTGCGTGACTGAAGTGTTTAGTATTTTTTTTTTTTTACTTTTTCTGTGTGTTCTGAGAAACAATTCAACAGAAAATCCTCTGCTTTCTGTAGGGAGGTGCGGTGAGTTGGTCATGTTCATAATATTAATGAACAGATTAATACCCCTTTCTACTGTGCTTTAGTGATGTTAAGTGTATGGTTGTGGCAAATGTGGCCTTCTGCTACAGTGTATGTACTTTGATAGTCTAGGTTGTCTTCATATTACTACTTTGAAAAGAAATTATGGTGAATTAAAGGGACTTAAGTCTAGTTTTAAGGAATTTACAAAGTAAGGTTGCAGTATCACTGTCTAATCTCTCAGATGTTTATCATTGTGACACATACATCTGCAAATGAGATGTAATTAATTAGTTTTTACCTGACACTCCTACAATTCTCGTGTCATGTCATGTAAATGTGAGCGGCAGCGTCGTGTCCTGGGTGCAGTGGGGAGGTGTGAGTTCAGCAGGATTGGGCCACGGTGAGAGTGACTCACTTTCCCAGGTTAACATTATCCTCCTCAGAGCTGATCACACTTTGTTACTATGGGCTAATTTAGATCCTTAAATTAGCGACTGCTTAGGGAGAAATTTCCAGATGATGACTTTTATCATTTCACTGTTTTTAGTTGTATGTCATTTTACTCTCCAGGGAAGTTGTTCTCTGAGAGCTGCTGGGAGGGGGTGAATTCGAGATGGCTGGGGAAGCAGGCAAGTGCTTTACTAATTTTATGCTTTTAAAGCAGAAGGAATTGAGCTGGTTGAGGCAGTAATAAAGTTGTGAGAAGGATTTTTATCCATTGAGGGTGGCTTTTCATTGTCCATGTTTTTTTGTTGTTGCACTTTTAATGAATTAAAAAAAATAATAAATTGAAGAAATCAAAGCAACAGTACTGCTTACCTCAATGGAGTAGAATTAAGCTCAATTTTTCATTGAGCAGATGCTAATTCATTTAGAATTGAAAAGTAATGTTGTACAGGACTTCATTTTGTATATTATCGTACATAGGAGACAGAGGTTGTCAAGCAAGCATAATACTCTAACAAGCTTGTGATCGTATTATTGTGCTGTCTTAGGACTTGGTTGTTCATTTTTTTCCCCAAAGCTTTTGTCCCTAAGAGAGCAGAACTCTTTTACAAAGACTTTGGGACCAGTGATATCTAATCCACTCCAGACTTTTGTCATGATGTTATTTGGCAGGCCTGTGGTCACGAGTGCTAGTGGGAGTAGGATGGACAGAAGAAAGGATGCAGGGAACCTTGTAAAGAGTGTCTGGAAATGATCCTTATAACATTAAATATTAGTATTTTGGAAACAACCACAGGCCCCATTTGAGACTGCTGGCTTATCTGTCCTGGATACTTTATTGTTTGCAAACATCCTCATTTTGTACACCTCTTTTAGAATTTATAAGATGTTTAAGTGAAAGTTTAGAAGGGAAAAGCTATGAGGGTGAAGGTTAGTTTTTCAGTGGAGAATGTGCTGTTTGGGTTTGCAGTGAGTGCTGTGACACACTGATAACTTTATCTTACTGTCCTTGGGATAGGAATGGTGTTCCTTTAATGTTTTCTCAATCAGTCAATTGTATCTGAATGGTGATATTCTAAGAGTAGCCTATGAAAATGAATAGTAGATGAAATACAATGAGTTCCCTTAAAAGTAACACCATTAAAAAGGTGTAACATTCTTGGGTATTGTGTTTGTTAGAAATCTGCTTATGCTGACCTTTCTAAATGTCAGTGTTTCATGTTTGGTAAGGTTGTGCTTGTGGTACTGGAGAGCAATCCTCAGATGGGTATTACATTATCTTTAGAGACTGTGTTTTTAGAGAGACAAGCAAATGGGTATAGCCCAAACTATTTTCTTATCTGAAGATGCCTTTGTCTAAAAATATCCCCCCAAAATTTAGCATTTCATTCACGGAAAACACATGCTGCAGAGAGCTCTGGAAATACATTGTGTTGTGAAGATAGCCTGGTGATAAAAATGGGGGAAATTGTGCAGTGATACCTTTTGGGAAAATACTGGGAAATCGCTTGTCCTCCAAAATATCTGGTGAAGATGGGTCAGTAAGGTTTTTTCTCATATGTATTTCAGGACCTTATCACCAAAACAGATGCTTTGACTCGTGAGAAGATTCTTTGAGTTTCCTTCTGACCTGTGCTCTCTCTTCTAGCTGACAGTCACAGCTCTCCCAGAGAAGACACCCCAACTGGGAGCGTCGATTCTCTTTCTTCCCAGTCTCCAACACCTGCCTTCTCTAGTAGCCCCCCTGGGCTCTTGGATGGAAATCACCTTATCATGGACAGTGGAGATCTTGCAGGCTGGACAACAAATCTGTAAGTAACCTGAATATTAAGTAACAGTTTTTCCACTAATGTGATCGTGCACATGAAACACCTTTTCATTTTCAGTTTGGTGACAAGTGAGTGAATATTAGAAATTGCATATAATTGTGTTTGTTTTATTCTGCTGCAAAAAGATACATGTTTATATGTTGGGGAGGAGCTTAGAGGCTGCTTGAATACTTGTGGGAAAGAAATGTTATTTTTCTACTGAAACCTAGTTCATTTCCCTGTAACCTGTTATAAAATTCAACATGTTATTTATTTAAGCAAAGAATAGTTAAGTTATTCTCTTTATGATGTATTACCCTAGTTTTATTTAAAGACAGCGTTAAGCTACACTTAGATGCCGTCTTGTTAAGGTTATGGTTCAGATTTTGGGTTTGGACAAACACCGTTATCAGTGTGTGCTCAGATGCTGTTGTCTAAGAACATTATCTTTGTTAATCTCTTCTTAACAAATTATAGGCCTGTTTTCCAATGAAAGTGCAGTCTGTCACTTTCGGTAGATTCTGTGGATGTTCAGTTTTTGGGCATGGCTTCAATTTAGCAAAAATCGACGTGGAAGTATTAGTCCTCTCTCTGTAATACAAATTCAGGTTTGATACACAAAAAATTGACCATAACCTGTTTTTAAATCAGAGTTGAGCTTGAATTGAATTCTCTGGTTTGCTATTTATACAAACTTTAACCAATATCAAGACAAAGTTTTCCAGCCTTCAGTGCCAAGAAGAGTTGATGGAGCAGGTCTGGAGAAAAGATCTGTTAAAAATATTTTCCATAATGGCATTCTGAGTATTCTGCTCTGCTGATAAAGCAAGTGTGTAAAGTATATGTGCAGATGTATGTAACACCTGAGAATATATAGATAGTCATATGATGGGTTTATATTTCTAAACACACACACAATTAACTACTGATTAGAGTACTTATTAACTAGAACAATTTTTTTTTCTTGTATGTATAGAAATAATTCCAGATGTATAGGTATTGTACATAAATGTTGTTTCTTCAGTAGAGATCTGAAGTTAATCTTTCCTTATCCTCTTGTACTATCCTCTAGAATTGGGTGGAATCAGCAATAAGTTGTATTTGACAAAGAGAGATGCACATGTGGAAAACTTACTGTAGCTGATATAAAACTGGACTGCTGGTAAAAACAAGCATAGCTAATTAAGGAACACAGGGTTAGCAGAACACTGATAATCTCACTTCAGAGAATAAAAGAAGGAGTTTTGATTTTATCCAGAGAGTTTGGGAACTCCAGGTATTTGAAGAAACGTTACATTGTTTTGCATTTGTTGATTTTCATAAAAAATTCTACTGTACTGCAGTTTTGGAAATTTTTCTTGATGGCTTGAGGTTTTCTGCTCAGTTGGAAACAGTATTAGAGTTCTGTTTGGAAGGAATAAAAAGGTGCATTGTATGTGCATTTAGATTATTTGTCAAAAGTAGTTGCTTTCTTCCATTTGCTTGTCTGTGAAGTTTGTTTAGGAATTACCTCTGCAACAAGCCTGGACAGTGACAGACAATAGTTTGTTAATGTTACATTCTTTCTTTCCTCTACTTTCTCACCCCAGATTGGCTTCTTTTCCCTTCTAGTTCTGATGACTGCGAGGGCCTTGCCTTAACAAATAAAAGCCAAAGCCAAACCACAACCCGGAACAGCCCGGTGTGTTGATGGCAGAGGAGTGGAGAATGTACCTGCTGTACTTGAGCAATCACTGTGCATCAGGGGGTCCCATGGGCAAGGAAAGGCTGTGGTCGACTGGATCTTGTGTAGCTCTGGTAGCTCTCACAGCTCCAGGGAATGTAGCATTGGCTGTTGAACTCTGCTTTGGTCATAGATTAGTCTCACAAATTGGACTATCCCAGAGTTAGGTGGAGAACAATCCGTTGTTTCGTGCAGGATTTCAAAATGGTTTTTGCTTTATGCCAAACTGGAAAAAAATCAATTCTTAAAGTCTCAGTATCCTCTCTAAAATGGTATTGCAGGTCTTCGCAGAGATATATAGCAAATATAGAGCCATACTGAGTCTAGGGGAAATGGAAATATGCAGGAGGATCCGGTTTCTCAAGTTTCTGCTGATGTTTATAACACATGGGTGTTACTCTTGTCAGAGATAGATCACTGTGGAGTTATGCAGTCAACAAGGTGATGGTGACTTCTTCGTGGTAGAAGAGTTTCTTGCCTTGTTTCCTGGGGGAGGGATGTTGCATTGTGGGTCAAGATGTGTCACATGTTCCAAGGCTCATTTATACCAGTAGTTTGCCTTAAGCAAGAGTACGTGATGGATAGCAAGAACACTTTTTGTGGCATTCGTTTCCAAGAAAGGAAAAGCTTACTTTTTCCGGAATGATAGCTGTTGTCACCATGATGTTTCCTGGCAGAGTTTTTTGTGATGTGTGCCCTTTCCTTGTCCCACCTTTTAAAAACAAAAGGAGCTACAGCTCCCAGCACGGCGAGATGAACATAAAATGAAGGCAAATACACCCTCACCTCCTGACTGGCACTCGGAGGGGACCACGTGGCCAGAGTAGTAAAAGAAGCTAAGAGAGCAAAGGGCTACATCACCAATCTGAAATATCTCACAAAGCCCTGACTGCTCAATTGTCATATCAGTATTTAAAGATGTGCTGTGCATACGGTGTAACTCGAAGGTGATGTTTCACATATGTGTCATTTTGAAGCCCCGTTAAGCTGTTGGTTTTCATGTCTGTAAGTGTGTGTCTGCCTGATGCTAGATTTTCTTTGAAAGATCTGTGTGGATCAGACATATGTCCTGTGTTGTCATGTACTGCTGTGGGGGTGAGTAGAGAGCTGGGCGTTGGTTGGCTCTCATTGCCCAGGGCAGGGGTGGTTCTCAGTGGAGACCTGAGTTTGCTGCTTTAAGACTGTTTTGCACCCTAAACTTTTTTAACCTTTTTCCTGAAGTTATTTTTAACCTCACGCTTCCATCTAGAGCCAAATACTAAAAATAAATATGCTTTATTTTTGCATACACCCTATGGTAGAACATGGAGAGCTTTTTTTCCTCTGTCAATCACAGAGTAGTTTCTGTAGGTTCAAGATTCAAACCCCAAATGGCCTAGGATGGACAAATGACCATTTCTACTTGATGAAGCACTGCGTCACAAACATATGCTGTTTGAAAAACCCTTCTATCCAAGGATGCTTAGCACAGCTGATCTCAGACATAAACTGATAATTATGGTTGTGAGCTGCACAGAGTATTGCTCCCTTGTCGGGCTCTCCACTAGTGTGGGCACTTTTTCCCTTTAGGGCAGAGCAGCAATGACAATCTCAGTGCTAACCAAAGCATTTGCATTCTTTCTTTTTCCTCTCTGATGTAAGTGCCCAGGCAGACTCTGTTGTACTCAGCTTCTGGCTTTTCTGTTGCATTTGCCCAAAAAGTAAATAAATCTGCCACATCTTTTTTTCAAGAGGCTTGATAGCTTTTTGCTGGAGGATGTGACCCTGACATTACTTTCTGCCTTCCTGATTGGCACTGAAAAACATGCGCCTTAGTCACTTAGGTTTTTATTCCTGTGGTGTACAAAACTCAACTTTTTAATAACTCAAAGTATGTAGTTTCCAAAGAGGAGTTCAGGATTTCAGATACCAAGAAGCTGAGTAGCCTTTCTAAGCTAGTCCCCAAACTGTTTTGATAATAGTGATGGTCTTGGGTTTGGAGATATGTATTAGAAGGAGTTATGGATAGCTCTTAAACGGCATTTGAACTGTGGAGCAATAGTCAATCTTCCCTTTTACGTGCAGTTGAAACTCAGTGATACGAAGTTTGACTTTCACCCTATTATATTATGGCTTCTCACATGTAAAAGATAACAGTGATAGCTAAACTAGGTATAAACATCAGTGTCTAATGAATATATCTAAGCAAGTAAAAATACAGTGTGAATTCAAGTCCGTGAAAGACAACTTTTTTTTTCGTTATCCTCTTGTAGTGAAGTAGGTGGTAGTGCAAATAATGGACCATCAGTCATGGAGTCACATAATAAAATTAAAAAAGAGCAAGAGAAAGTTTTTAGCAGCCGTTGCGGTTTGATTATAGAATTTGCTTACAGAACCATTTATTGACATCAGGTCTGTCTTATTTAGCCTTTCCCAGAGAGCTGGCTATAATGGCAGCTCACCCCCAAGCAGGTTTGCCTTGTTGCAATGACTGATTCACCAAAAGGTGGATTAGAAGTCATGTCCTAAAATACTATGGGGTGCCTTAGGTCTGTTTTCACTTGACCTCAGAATGAACCAAAAAAACCTGAACACTTGATATTCCCCGGACTTGGTATGTGCTGTGATCAATCTTTCTGTGGACCTCTTCCTGATAAGGAAAGATTTGTTACTGTAACTGGCCCCTTCTTGTCACGAGATTTCTTTGTGCTTATACAGTACAATGCCCTATGCCAGGGCTTATCTACAAACCTCACAGTGCTGGGTTTTCAGAACTGGGCCAGAGTCTTCTTTTTTGTTTGGAAGTCCCCTACATTATCCGCATGATCACTTCTTCATTCAGATCATGAAAACTAGTGTCTTGTTCCTCAGCTGGAGAGTTCATTTTTGGGATCTGAGACTGCGGGGTCTCTGTGTTTCCCATAGAGGTGGAACATGGTGACATCTGATGGTTGTTCTGGGTGAGGTATGATGCAGGATTTAGAGTAGCCTTCCTCAAAGCAATACTGTCTGAGTATCTGTTTACCTTGCCTGTTCTTCTTTCCCTCTCTAAGCCTTTGGGATTTTGCAATTGGAGGGGATGGAAAGCGTTCCTGTCCCTCAAACGTTTTCACTGAGTGTGTGTATGAGTGTGTGTGGGTGGATGCACGGCTTGTTAAAGCAATTACATTTCTGGGCTAAGAATAGTAAGATTCATAGTTTCCAAACTGAATCCCACCTTGGATGCTGCTGTTGGAGCGTGCAAGATACAGTCCTGACAATCCAAATGCTGAAGGTGCTCAAAGGCCAGAGTCAGAATAGGAGCACCAATGTAAATGGCTTTTCAGGAACATGCAAGGGACCAGTGACAGATGAAATGATCCAGTCTTTCTTTAATTTCTTACACGTTTTCCTTAATTGGTTCTCCTGATATTAAAATATTCTGTTCCCCAGCTCAATGGTATATAAGTGCTACACCGTGGGCATCACTTTTGGGTTTTTAATATCTACAGAGGCTTTCAAAATGGTGATGAGAGCTGTGCTATGCAGCATCCTGAGTGCTTTCAGGGTCTTTGTGACCAGGCTGGGAAGAAGCTACTCATTCTTCGTGAAATCTCAATCTGTTCAAATTTCTGGTGAGCACACTGATGTTAAAAGAGCCATCAGATGGCAAAGGAGGGTAGAGACAGTGGTGCTCTGAACATAACAGAACCCTTGGACGTAGTTATTAATTTTGTTTGACTGCTGAATGAACTCCATCAGCCTTGTTACATCTCCATCAGTAGGCTGCATGTATAGTCTCCTTAAAATTGTAGTAGTTTCTTTTGTACTTTCTGGCACTGGTGTGGATTTGCAACTTTACATAAATGATGAGTGACTTCAGTTTCGGTGTCTTGAAAACTTGTTATGATATCTGGTGTCATCATCCTATTTTATTAAAAGAAGGTGCTTTAACAGCTGTTCGGTCATTGTGCTTATTTTGCAGTTTGTTTTTGTTTCAGCTGCCACCTCTGCAGTGACTCAGCAATTTGAGAGCGGGGTTTAGCAGAGCAGGCACTTCTTTTTGTACCCTTTTGTTATGCAAGCAGAGCAAGAGCCCTCATTTTGCAGCTCCTTTGAAACAGGCATAATGTAACTTGGTCATGTGGTTCACACAAAACAGTCCTTGCCATCTCCTTGTCTTCCAGTGGGCTTCACAGCAGCACTGCTGTGTGAGCACGGGGTAAGTCGTGTGTGTGCTCAGGGCAGGAAAAGATGTGGATGCAACCACTGTGATGAGCTAAAGTTTTTTTTTCCCTACCTCTCCTTTGATTTTCTTTGCACGATTCCAGGGAACACAACCCCTTCTCTTTTTTTTTTTTTTCTCCTTAAGGGGAAGAGCAGTGTGCTATAAGCTTATAGATGTACATACTTCACTTTTACTCTGTCTGCATTATCATTTAAAAATGCTATAACTTAGGACAGCTGCTGCAGACATTAGCTTTGGATTTAGCAGACTGGTGTGAAAGATCATTTCACTAATGTGTTAGCTGCTTCACTGAAGACTTCACAATCCAAGTTTAACAAAACCTCTATTTCAGTGCTGACTGATGTGTTCGGTATAAATGAGGGTTCAGGAATGTTGCGTGCATGTCACATACTTGCAATTTTGAGGATAGAGTTTGTTTTCAGGGATGGGGGGAACAAAGATGAGGAAATTCCATCCGTCTATTTTGTCTCCAGCTTTTCTGCAGCTATGCCAATTTTTAGAATTTTGCCCGTGTATTTTCCTCCTCCCCATTCACCAAAGCATAGGGGTTCTTAACTTGCAGGAAGATCTGGTGGTGGACAGTGAATCAGAAATAGCTGAACCTTTTGATGTACCCTGTTGTCTTATGATGAAACCTTTCAAGAACATTTTCACTTGAGTTTGTCAGCCGGACACTGTGATACAACAGCCATGGGGCTGCCAAACTTGTCTATGAAACAACCCCCTTTTTTTTTTCTTTTTTTTTTTTTTTCTCAGGAGTTGCCATGTAGATTCTTCTCAGAGTCTCTGCCTTGCTCTCAAGATAAAAGGCTGCTCTTCAGCTGTGTTACCTTAGGAACCAGTAAGATAAACATCCAATAAAATCTTGTTTTCAGGAGTTTGTTTCTGAGTATCAGTACAAAATCTCTAGCTTATTTTCAGTCAAGCTATTTCCCCCTCCTCCCTTTTCCCAATGCTCACTCTGCTAGACAATAGCATTTTTTCCTCAGGCAGAGATGGTTATGAGAGGCTTTTCCCCCCTCCCCCCCCCACCCCTACCCTCAGGAAATGCATTTCCTTCATTTTAGCCTTTGGGAGAAAGGATTTCTTCAACATACCTTCTTAAAGTTGAGATGCTCTATGATAAGATGTGCAGTACTTTCTAATATGTCGTCATCTTGATAAACAAGGCGTGCAAAGCTTTATAGCAAGATAGCCTTTCTATCACAGGAATATTTTCCAGGCAAAGGCAGTAAAATCTAGCCAGTTTGTTGCTTACACACCACAACATTGGAAATTATTTTTCTTATTGAGTAAAACCACCTGTTTTAACAACAAAGTTACTTGGTTCCTGAGATAGGGAGGTACAGTAAATAAAAACAAACAGACAACCCCCCCCCCATAAGTTCCAGAATGTGCTTAGTAGTTAAAGCTATAACTTTTTTCCCCTTCTTTATATGCTGAGTCTATTGCTGTTGAAAAGTGGGTTTTTCTTTGTTTCCCTACTGGATCCTAGGGTATGATCTCTTACTGGGTAACCAGGAGCCTGAAGTGACAGGAGAATTCAGGAGCCGTGCTGCAGTGCTTTCCCTACAGATGAAATGTATGAAGGGAATTCATCAAAAAAGTGGGAAAGGGACTCCACGTACCTGGACTTCTGGAATGTTTTTTCCACTAGAACTGTTGGAGTGGCTCAGAATTTGCAGAAAACCTGCCAGTTTTAACATGCTTTTGTATAATGCTGTCTGGTAATGGACAGTGTAGTCTTACTCGATGATAGATTACACTTCTTGTTGAGTCCCTGTAACTTGAGAAATAAACATGCCATGACATGGATCTGAAGATTTTATTTCATCTTCTGTTCCTTTACTTGCACACCTTTTCTTTTGTTTTTGTGTTTGTGTTTTTTTTTTTCTTTCCAAGTCTCAGCAAGAAACCATCTGTTATTTATTACAAGTATTCTTATGAGTGACCACTACTTTCCTGGTTCCTTTTGTGTCTTCTCTATTCTGAGTACCTTTGAAGTTATTAATTCTGTATCTTAGGTGCAGGTGCTGTGTGTTGTTCTAGAGATGATCAAGTAAATTGCCTAGATTAAAACGATGCATGTAGCAATGAAATATTTATTAAATGGAAGATTTAATATTCATTTGCTGAAAATCAAACAGCACACATCTGAGGTATGCACGAAAGAAGGCCACTTGGTGAAATATGCTTGAATGTTGATTAGTTTGCATTAGAGATATTTTGATACTCTCATGGCGACATACTTGGAATATTATTTTCCTATTTTCTGTAGCTTTACAGGTTTCAGAAATGAGTCTGACACCAATCTTAATCACAGAATCATTGAAGGGCTTGGAAGGGATCTTAAAGTCCATCTCATCCCAAACCCCCTTCGATTTGAATTTAATAAATAGGAGCACAAGGAAAATATTTTTTCTTTAAGTCTCAGAGTAGTTTAGACTATGCAGGTAGGATACTTTTTTTTTATAAATTCACTTTTGAAAAACTTTTGTCTTAGATTCACATACTGAGCTTAAATTAATTCTGCATATATAGATTGCGTGTGGGGAATGGTGAAGAAATAATTTGCTTTCTGGCAAACTTTATAAACTTTACAGTACCACTGAGAATTTTTTTTGCCCTCATTATTTAGAGAAAATGATACAAATGCTGGTGTTTCGCTTTTGTCTCTGAATGAGGTCAGTTTTAGCAAAAGGATTTTGTTTTATCTGAGGAAAACTTTTCAATTATGGTAAAAACGGGAGGAAGAGAACAAGTTCAAGCAAAAGTAAACCACCAAATTATGTAGGTGCTGTTCTTCAAAGGCATGTTATTATTGGAAAATGTAAAAAATTGTGTAGTGGAAGATTCACATGCAGTAGACTATGCATCCTCTTCCCAAAGTTAAGCATGAAATATGTTTATAGTCAGCAAAATCCAGCTCATCATTCAGCTTAATACATATGATTCCTTTCTTTATTTGGTAAATAATTTTTAAAAGCAGAGCATATTTTGATAAACCCTTCTGGTTATGATCCCAGCACACTAAACTTTCATTTTTATTAGTGGAATTAACTGTAGAATGCTGTTTCATACACTGTGAATTCCAGTTTTCATCCAAATGCTGCCTGACACAGATCCAAAGGAAAAGCTATTGTCTTGTTAAATAAGGAATGTAACATTCACCACTTTACAATGTACTAAATTGAAAAATTAATGATCAAAATTAATGTCTGGTTAAATATGCAATTGCTGGAATGACTACGACATATATTGGGTAGGAGACCCAGTTTGTGAAAGCTGAATTTGATTGTAAACCACATTATATGCAAACCAACAAATAGTGATCTTTTCTCCTAGAAGTTAAATATCCCAGCGCACAATACGATTAAAATCAGCTATCTAAATTAGATTTCCTGCTTTTTTTTATTCATTTACAATTATAACTGGGGTGGTTGTTGATCCCTTTTGTGTTTTCGGTCAGTCCACCTTGATCAGATGTGAATTTAGACCCCCACAAAAATCCTCTTGACTGAATTCCTAGATTTTGGTGGTATTTTGCAGGTTTATGCTATCTTAAGAGGATAATACTGGAATAAGATGAACTCATAAATGCTGTATTGTAAAGTCTGTACTTCTGAGTGATGATTCCTGCCTGAATGCTGTGTGTGAATGATTTTAATTCTGTTTCTGCTTAGAAACTGCTTGAAGTCCAGCTCTTTGTTCCAAAGAGAGGCTGGCATTAAGTGTTTGGACTATTTGTTGTTTTGCCCATGCAATGAAAGAAGACCTTCCGTGCTGAAACATTGTAGTTCTTTGAGGTGGGAAATTAGGAACCTCCTTTATGTTAGGAATGACTTCGTATGTTTTTCAATGACTAATAGAAGTTTTAATTTTGGCTGCTATTTCTTCTCCTCCTGTGGCAACCGTGTGCTCAGCCATTAAGTTAATGCCTGTTTCAGCAGCATGTTGGTGAGGGCAGCCACTGAGGCAGTATTTACCCAGCTATGAGAATGAGATCTCAGTCCAGAGCCAGCACCGTGATCCCAGTGTTGTAATAGCTGCAGCCTCGTTAGAGATCTTCCCAGCTGTACATGCCTTAGTATAGCACCGAGGAGGTTTTTAAATAGATTCATCAAACCTTGTGAAGGCAAAGTGGCAGCTCAAATAATAGCCTGCTACATACAGTTTCACTGTATCTGTCTTTATTAAATAAGGAATGGGGAATTTTGCCTTTTTATTGCTTATGTCATACATCTCAGGTAATTGGTCTTAGCTCAGGATGTAGGGCAGGTAGGAGGAAGGCCTTCAAGGAGGAAATGCAGAATCATACGGTGACCATTTCTGCAAAATCAGCTCGGCAATGCTTTTGGGTTGAATTTGAAGATCTAACAAGTTGTCTGGTTATAAAGATTCAAAACTTTTGGTAAGGTAACAAGTTTTATTCACATTGTTAATTCTGCCTTGAATATATTCCCTCTTAGCCCTGGTCAAAGCCGCCCATCAATGGTCTCGTGGATGAATATTCCATCTGCTAACCCAGCTGCCACAAATACTGCACTGTCCACTTTCTTCTTCCCCAGCCCTGCCACTGGGAGTGACAGAGCAGTGGAAAGGTACGGTGTACGCTTCAACTTTCACTGGCTATTTATTTGCCTTCTTTTTCTGTATGTTTTTTAAAATAGCTGATTCACGGCTCCTGTGTTATGTGAATGGTTATCTCCAATCGGGAAATGCAACGTCAGCAATTTTGACAGAATAAAATCACTGTCTGTCTTACTTTTCCTTTGAACACCTTCCTTGGCAGAAGGCACACAAGTTGAGCCAGTGGCTTTTTGGTTAATGCAAGCAGGCTTTGTTTTGGGTGGGCAATTCATAGTGTCTCTTGCAGTGTTTCTCTTAGTGTCTTTTAAAATACAGATTCTTTCTTTTCCGTAACCATGTTTGTCAGATGTTTCTCTTCCTAACCTACTTGCCTCTGAAAGACTTTCCTATGCTTTTACCTTTCTCTGTTGTTTCATTCTTTTCTTTCACACTTTTGCCCTGCTTTCCTTCCATCTTATTTCTGCTTCCTTCCATGTTGTTGTCCATCTTTTGAAGTATTCTCAGTTTTTCCTTTGAAGGTCTTCGCCATCTCAGCTTTTTCCTTCATAATATTTGAAGAAACATATTTTTATTTATTTATGATGTTTTCTAATTCAAGTAGTTGGGTATATTCACAATTTATTCCCAGCACTTGGTGGCAAAAATCCAATTTCTCAGTACTGGTTGCATTTTGCACCACAACTGTATTGTCTGTTTGACTGCAAGTTCCTTGGGGCAGGAAGAATATTTCTCGCTGTTATTTTATGTGTAGTTGTCGTCGTTGCCTGGGCTCAACAAAAGATGATTTAATGGTGTGGGTGCTCTGTCTAAACAAAGCATCATTGGGCAGCAGCAAACTGTCAGTTTGCAAAGGCATGACTAATTAAGCCATGCCAATAATATTTACATATTCCAAGATCTCTGCTTATGGTACTTGGAGAAAATGAGTACTGTGAAGAAATTCATATTGATGGCTTATTACTGAGCATCCTGAGAACACCTCTACAAGACCGCCTGAGATGTTAGAAATCTTGAGGAATTTAAGAAAAAACAGCATCTTCAGTAGACTCGTGATGTTGTATTGTAAACAGACATAAAATGTGCATTCTGAACAGTGATCGTGAAAAGCTGAAGTGCAAGATTCATGAAGAAATGTTTCAGAAGATATAACGATGATTAGTCTGTAAATTAAGTATCGTATGCTTTGCCTACTGTTGATTTCCTTGCTGATTAACACTTGAAAAAATTTTAACTGTAGTTGAAAGTCGAGTTTGTCGTAAAAATAAGTGTGCATGATGTTGGGAGTATGATATTCAGAAATGCCAACAGTAAGGTGTGAAGCTCTGGCTGTGTGTATGAATTACAAGACTGTAAGGATGCATCTGAAATTGTGTTTAAACTTTCAGTCATCTTCAAATGTGAATGGAGAGAGAATGGTTGAGAAAGAATGGTTGAGAGAGTGTCTTCGTAATAGCAAAAACTCGCTGTAATTCATAATTTCATTTTTCAGTGCTGCCCACCGGAAAGCAAGAGCAGTTTATCCATGTGAAGCAGAACATAGCTCTGAATTGTCGTTTCAGATAGGAGCAATATTTGAGGATGGTAAGTACTGCTTGAGTAAATATAAAGCAATGAGAAACAAATTGACAGAACTGCTAAAATGGCTTTGGATAAAAATACAAGCCTGAGTGCTATTCTGCCAATGTTGCTGATGGCACACAGTTGGTGATGGAGATGTTTTCTGGTGTGAGGAAGCTACTTAACATATCCTTAGCACTGTGAGGCAATGCTTTTGATTTTGGGTGAACTTTCAATTGGTTGAATTTTTCAGCATCATTTAAATGTGTTGTACCAAAAAAAGTTTATTCAGTAACAGAAGAGAACATCTTGGCCTATGAAAATGTGTTTTTTAAAATGTGAACTATTGTTGTAAAATAACACGTGGGCTTTTATTTAAAGGGAAAAAAAAAATCTGTTTAAGGATTTTCAGTCAGAGTGCCAGGTAAATCAGGTGAACACTGGAGAGAAAAGGCAGTGCTTGCTGTTTGGGTCAAAGTGTGTGTTAGTGTGTGTCTACTTGTAGAAAAAGGAGGTGCAGAATGAAAGCCTGTGTTTAAAGATAGCATTACATATGAACACCCAGAAGGTGGTTCCTCTGCTCAAGACTGTGTTGCTCAGTGAGCTTTCATTTATCTATCCTTCAGCAACTGCACAGGGACTTCAAACTCATAGGAAATGTTTTAGGTTTTAAACCTTATGCCTGCTGTAATACAAACTCTGAAGATGCAGAAGGCAACATTACAGTATAGTTTCTTCTTCTCGCGAAGAAATAGTATGGAATGGCTCAACATGGACTGGACAAATTCAGAAATTCTTGTTACTTTAATGCAGTTTAATAATAATTCTAAGCAGAAATTAGTTCATGGCAGCAGCTTGGTCCGACTGTTGTTTATTGGAAGAACTTGGTGAAAAATTACATTTATCCTGAAAACCAGAAGAATCTTAAGTTTGGCCAAATAATTATCTAAGTCTGGTGCAGACTGGGGAATTCAGAGTGATTGGAGAATTGCATCCCTAAGGACCTTCTGAGTTCAGTATTTCAGTCTTTCGGTCTAGAAGCAGGGGGCCAGTAAGACCTTTAAAAAATCCTGATCTTTAAAAAAAATAGAAATTCTACGGTGATGACTCTTTTCTTCTCATCCATTTTCAGCTTTCAGCTTGCTAGCGGGTCAGAAATCTGATATGTGCTTTCCAGAGGGAAAGTGGTATTTAATATAGCATGACCAAACACACTTAGGGGATGTACTGCCCTGTCACTCAAACACTATGTGAGAATCTTTCGTTGAATGCCCAGTGAAGGAGTAATACAAATTTCCGGTTTACATCCAGCAGGGAAAAAGTGTACACAGTCTAAACCAGATGGGAAACATCAACCTGAAGGCATTAAAAAGCTAACTAAATATTTCCTATATTTCCCAAAATGCACCCTGTTAACTCTTAGCACTGGATCAAAAGTGTGTGGGGGAAGGTTTTTTTCTCATAAGTGAAAATCTTTTCAACCCCGGTAGAACGTTCCTATTTTGTTTAACAAGATGAAACAAATAGGAAGCTTGGCAAAATCTTGTTATACACACTAAAAAAAAATAACATGCATATATATCTCCTTCCCCTTCTTTGTGATGCTTATTTTAAAGCAGGCAGAGTATAGGACAGTCCTGTCCTCTGCCTCCTCCCAAACAAGTAAATAGCAAGCCTGGTCCAGACACCAGTTCCAATATTTTGCAGCATAAAGTGGTCTGGGGTCCCCACTAGATTCTTCCCTACTAACACATACTTTACAAAATCATTCTTGATGTTTCGTATTGGAGCTGCCTTGCAGGCAGATCATGTCTGAATCAAGCTAGGTGAGAAACCTTTTAAAGATGAATTAGCTAAATGATTGCTCTTTTTAAAGTTCTTAACACCACCTATTTTAATTTAAGTTTTTAAAAACATGACTGATAGGGATCTTCAGCAGACATAAAACTGTGTACAGGAAAGGAAAATCAAGTGCACGGTGGAAAAGATTTGATGTCTAGAAGAGGCATTTCTGATGCAGAACATCAAGGGTTGCACACCTGTTGTGTTGGCATGGGATAAGAAATTCTTTCAAGAAACAGTTGTTTTGTGTGAGAGCAATGTCAGGATTCTCTTCTTGTGTAATGAGATCTCTAGAAGTGGTGGCAAAGCTACCGTGATTTGTTGCATTACAGCCTCACTTGAGTTTTTCAACCAGAGAGTTGGATTGTCTGAGAATAAGTATGAAATTTGACTCTGGCATGTGTTGAGAATTATTTCAATATTTCAGCTCTTTTTCCAGCTCCCCATACAACTAAGGTTGGAGGCTTGGGAAAAGGTTGCATGGATTGCATTTTGAAAACCTAATTGGAGATTTCCAATGGCAAAGATCACATTTCCTTAAGTACATTTGTTTTGATTTGTTCCACTGTATCCTGGTTATTTTATAGGCGTTGTCCTTGCCCTGCGGGGCTCTCACCCTAAGGTAGGCCGTGGATTGGCAGAATAAAGAGGGAGAGCACGCAAGTAATAAGGTAGCAGCTGGATGTATGTAATAGCTTAATGGTCGTTTCACGTGGTTCCCTATAGATTATGTCATGGATGGCTCTGTCAATATGAAAAGTTACTCTCGAGCAAAGTGCAGACCAGTCTCCACATTGGAAACCTCTGAAATATCTCGACATGGGCCTTTTCCTTTTGTACTAGGCACCCTTGTTTCTGTGCTGGAATCAGATTCCAGTGAATCAATTCAGGTTCTTTAGTTACCCAATTTAAATTCCCATATGCCCTAATAAAGCCCCCAAATGAAGAATTAAAGTAATAATACATCAATTCTGCAGCTCTACCAATAACCTTAACTATCAAAGTGACAACGCATCAATCAAGTTGACATACAGCTAGTATCAACCATTAAAGTAACTGTTAAATTAATGTCTACTAAAAAGTGCTGCTTCCATTAGTGAAGGTTTTATCCATCTCTCCTCTCTCCACCCTGCCTGTCTCACTTTTCTAATCTTGTCTCTTTCACCTCTCACTATTTGGTTATTTCATTTTTTTCCTTTTTCTTCCCTCGCTTTTCTGCTTTGTTTCCTTTTTCGTTTCCCTTCCCTGTTCTTCTTGGTCGACCTCTCTTGGTCCGTGGATGTTGATTGCAGTGGTTCTCTCTTACCTGTCATTACTCTGGATGAGTCTTTCTGGCTGCTGTAGCCTCAGACAGGATAATGGCATTTAGTGAAGTACAGCCTTGCATCTGTCATAGCTGCTAAATGTAATGTTGGTGCAAGAAGGTAAGGGTTTAACCTTTACTCCCATCTCCACTTCCTGTTTCTAAATGGGGAAAAAAAATCCGTTTGTCTCGCTCTTCCAAGGTCAGATTTGCTAATATTTTAAATTCAGCTTTGCATCACCTGATAGGAATCTGTATAGAATCTTAGCATTTTCGTGTTCAGGAGTTCTCACTAGTGCATGTACATTGTGCTACCATGAATTCCACAGTCTTTCCATTAAAGTGACATAGAATATAAATGCTAAGGCACCATCTGGTAAGTTTAAAGGAAAGGCAAAGTTTTCTATTTAATTGAATTGTGTAAGAAAATGAATAATGTAATCTGAACAATATCCACTGTATTTTTTTTTTTTAAATCTTCAATTCAATTTGCCTTAGGCTGTGCCAATATTTTTCTTTCCCAGTTGTTACAGGCTATATTATTGACAGCACATAACAATAAAATTCAAGTGGTTAGAGGCAAAGCTTGAAGAGTTTGCAGCTGGATAAGGGCACATATGGGAAGAGGCAGAGTATGATCTGAGATTGAGAGAGACATATGCTGGCTGTATATTGCTGTTGTTGTTGAGGCAGATATTCCCAAAAATCATGGAAAGAATAATCAGACTGCCTGGCATTGAAATTTTGCCAGCCTTGGAGCCAAGTGTTATTAAATTTCTGGTTCTTGAAAGAGACTGCTTTAAATTCAGTAAATGGGAATTTCACTCGGGAGAAGTGTTTTAGATAGGGTAAATGGTGTTTACACAACAAAAATTCCTTGGCAGTATTGCTAGCAGGAAGGCTTCCTGAAAACTTGTCAAGATAGCTTTTATCAAGGCTTTTTACAATTTTTAAAATCGGGTTTTAGGGGAGAGAAAATATGAGGAAAACTGAGAAAGTGTTTTGTTCCTCAGGAAAAGTGGGGCACCCATCATTCCTACCAAGTATAAAAGGAACACAAAAAGCCACGTTCACACGGCCGTTGTCATCCCCCTCTATCTCTCCTAGTGCAACAAAGTGCCAGCCTTAGTTAATGTCCCTGGTTTTGACTCCAAGGCACTCTCTGCCCTCTGATTCATGCTGTGGCTTCTGGACTGTCTGTCTTCATGGCACTGAGGAATGAAGGATTTACATCACAGAGAAGTGGTGCTCCCAAAATCCTGTATTTCCCTGTACGCGCAAATTGTTCTTTTCCTGAGATAAAAACGAGGATGGAGCTACTTCTTTCTGTACCTTTTGTCTGTGGATTTCAAAGCCCTTGGAAACATTCATGTGAATTAATTATCTTCATTTTACATCTGGAGAAACTGTGAGTGTACAGGCTGTGGACAGATGTTCTCCTTTTCAGATACCTCCATGCCGTTTGGAGGTAGTTACCTCAAACTGCTGCTGAAAGTTACAAGCCCTTCACCAATAATAAGTACCAGATGAGCAATACCAAATCCCTGCTGACAGTGTTTTTACATGCCACGGAAGGTAGTTTGACCTTAGCCAGCCTGGCTTTGCTCCTGCAGCAGTAGTTGTGGAAGCAGTGATCTCTGGGAGAGAAATGTTAAAGTGGAAGATGTTCGAACTGATGCATTTTGCCTTGTAGTTGGTGTGTGTGCAAGACTATCGGAGATGTTCAGCTGTCGGGTGGGATGGGAATCACTTCAGGAGAAAGACCCCCAGTCTCACAGATTGGCAAGGTTTAATGTTGGTGACACAGGTCGCTAACTTGCATTGTAGCGAACTTGGCAGCAACTCAGCTTGACCAACCACTTGCCTCTACTTTAGAGTGAGCCAAGTTATTCTTTGGACACTCTCCCTATTCATTTTACTGACTAGATCTCTACCAGCTGTAATAGACACTTGGGAAGTCTCAGACTGCAAGCTGAATTCCACCTTCACTAGTTTGTCATGGTGTATCATCAGTGTGTTTGCTTTTGCTCACAAGCCTGAGCCCTTATGGGCAGACTCTTATATTTGTGTGAATTTTCAGCAGGGCCAGGAAGAAAACCCCCTGACTCCCAGCCCTGTGTTCTGTCCACAAGATAATTCTGCTTCTCACAGCATGATTAAGGGAAACAGCAAATTCTGAAATTCCGAATTCTGTGCTAACCCAAAGCATGCTCAATGTTTCTGTATTTCTCCAATCAGCTTTATCCATAGGGATTGTTTGAAAAACCCAGAGGGATTTCTAAACACAGAAGGCTTGCAAACACATTTTGGTTTTTTTAATTTAATTTCTTAATGAAAAATTGACCAGTGGGATTGAGTTCTATGGGAGTGAATTTTGGTGCTGTAGTGGCTTTAGCAGTGAGATTTCTGTCGTTCTCAGAATGTGAATCCTCATTTATGTATTTTTGGGGGGTTATTGCTCTGATTGACAAAATAGTCCATCAGAAAGGGAGGTCTTCTTGTGCCAGGCACACTGCACCTTAGATTTCTTCCCAAAATCGCTAGTTTCCACAAAGATGGGGATATCAAGTGTGAATCAGTGTCTGCCGAGGTGCCACTAACTTCAGCAAGACCAATTCAGTGAACTAATACTGCTGTGGAAACGAGTCTTGCTCTCACGTGTGGTTGAGAGCTGTGAAGTGTTTGAGCTGCCAAAGCGGAGCAAGGTCTGCTTGTAGCATTGGGTCCTTGTGAACTGCTGTTGGCAAATTTTATGTATTTGCAGTTAGGTAATTGTTACACTGGCAATATCAAAGCTATTTCCTATGGAGCATACAGAAAAATAAGAAGTGCTGCAAATGCCAAGTTGATTTTATTGCGTTTCTTGATTAGATGAAATCAGAAAAACTTTTACTTGAAGATCTCATTACAAGTTGCAAGTCTGTAGATTTTGTTTTCCCATTTGAGCTGGGTGACTGTTCCGGAGCACTTGCTGTAATACTGATGGTCAGACAACCTCCTTCTCTGCACTTTGCCCCCACTGTAGTGAGGCTGCTTAAATGGCCTTGCAGCAGGTACTGAGAAAGCCAATGTCCCACTCTGAGCTTTCAACTTTGCTGCTATTTCCACTAGTCGGTCTTGTTGTTCAGTCTTGCTATGCACTCATTAAACCTTGCTGAAAATACTTAATTTTTAGTTCTCTGCTCTGTACCTTTTATACTACAAGTATCTTCCCCTCCTGCCTGTAGCCGACATAAGACTTATTCCCATGGGATGATTGGTGTAGTAATGAGTTGTAGTTTTAGGGCCAAATGTGTAGTTTCTGCAGCAAGATATTTTTAAATGAGGCAGGCCTGAGAAAGTGCTAGGAGCTGTAATTGTTGTTGACTGAGAAGAAATGACAGAAAGGGGACACTATGGAACATCTTCTCTCGAGCAGGGTATTTTTTCAGAAATCGCCCGTGTCCTGGGTTTAAGAAGAGCTGTGCCTGATAGAAAAATGGCTTTTTGTGTGTGTGGTTAAGGGGGTTTGATTTTAAATGAATGTGTGCTGTTGTACCCAATACTTCGGAAATGGATCAGCAAAGAAAACAGGATCACTGGAGCTTAAAGCAGCTTGACACAGGGATGGCATCCTGGTTGGTATCATGGACCCACAGAAGAAGTCAGTGATGGACATAGGTATCCTTAACCCGTCTTGCATATGGTGATTTGAGTGGGGGCAGAAATCTTATCTGATGTGTCACCACAGCTGCTGAATATTAAGAATTACTTTTTAGTGTGGTTTTTTTTTTTTTAAAGTAAAGACTGATCTCTAAAAAATGGTGATCTTAGGTGTAATCAGAGTGATAATTATCTCTTCAGTCTTCATTGAGTCTAAAAGAAACTTATGCCAACAAGTGAGACCCTGAGCTGTGTGATGTGCGCTCGCAGGATATTTAATTTCCCAAGCACAGAGCTCAGTTGTACCATTTATGTCTCATCTTCTGGGCTGAAAATAGTATTTGTCTCTCAAGTCCAATTGCTCGGCCATTCTGCATTCTCTCTTAACGTGCTGCAGTGTGCAGAGTTTACTATTATCAAACTTGTTTAGAAAATATTTGAAATTTGCTGTTGTGTAGAGTCAAGTGATTCAGCGTAGTTTGAGCACTTCCTCCCCGGGCACACTTCAGGTAAATTTAAATTTCAGTGTGAGCCCCTCAGATTAGGGCTCCCCTCATTTTGAACAGGCCTTTGATGTATAGACACTCACATGCCAGTGATGTTTATCCTCTCTCTAATATAAACTGAGGTTGAGCGCCAGGGGACAAGCAGAAATTTCCTACTTCCAGGTTTTCTAGTTATTTTTCTTCCTGATCTGTCAGTTTTTGGAGTTTGTTTCCTGTAACACAGATGTGCTCAGTAGGTATGGGAGACTCCAGGGAGAGGTTTGGCTGGCTGCTGGCACATTTGCTGGAAAGAGTAGAATTACAGCTCCACTGCTGGAGGGAGGCTTGTGGTGGTGTCAGCAATGAGGTTTCAAATGCATGTGTACTCTGTAATTGTGGGATAAAAATGACAAAGAGAGAGGAGGGCCTTCTAATTACTAATGGTAGTGTAAGTTACTGTGTGTGCAGGGATCCTAAAAGGTAATTTGCTATGTGTGTTTTTCCCTTGGAATCTTTCTCTCGAACGCTTTCATTACAAGCGTAAGCCCAGACTTTTGTTCTGACTCTAAACTATCACTATCATTTGAAAGCAGTTTTGATTTCTGGGTTTGTTGGAGGTATAGGTGTTGTTTGAAGTGTGGTTTCTGAGCACAGCTTCTAGCTTCGCTGTCTGACAGTAACAGGACACAAGGAAAAAAGTAGGGGAAAGTATGTTTTTTAAGTGCTCAAGTTTAGAGGAGCCTTACAATGCTTTTGAAAGTGAGACTTAACATGTTGCTCTCTCTTAGCTGTTATTTCCCTGATATGTAGAAGGCTACAAATATCACATTCCCCAATGTGTTAATGTGTTTTAAATAAAGTACTGACATGGCTGGCAGCATGTTTCAGCATTTGTCTGATCTCTTCCCTAAATACTGTCTGTCTCAAAAGCACTGTGAGGATAAATTAATACAGTAGAGAGTATTCGTAGGTTGCTAAAAAGTGTGGGATTTTGCAGTTACATAGGTAAGTAGATACCTGTATCATATCCTTATAAGACATCTGATAAGGGAATTTGAGGACTTCTTAGTCTGTTTTCCAAAGAAATGAGGCTTATGCTTCAACCTCCTGTCAAATGTGGTCAAAATTTATATAGGAAGTCACATTTCATTAGCTCTGCTCACAGAGTAACTTGTGGGGCATTGAGAGTCCAACCTGAAATGTTTCTTATTTTAGATTCGTGCATATTCTTGCATAAAATTTGGGATCAGCAGTGGTACACACTTAGGATAGGCACAATAACAAGGAACCGTTCAAGCTTTTTCTTGGTTGGTTGGTTGGTTGTTTTTTAAAATTGCACTATGTATTTGAATTTCAGAGAGAGGATTTAACCAGAAGAATGATTCAGATTTTGTCCATTGGTGACTTCCAATAGCAGCTCTGTTCTGAAGAGATGATACTTGGAGTGACATCTGGCTCATTTCTGTTTCCCCTATAATCCTTTCCGTGCTTACTTTTCATGCCGAGTAAGGTCCTGTGCCATTATTCTGTGGCTCTGAGAGTCCAGATTCCCCCCTGCTGCTCAAGACAGGTCTTGGTCTTGCTTTGCCCCACCCACCAAAATTGTTTTCCACATTTTGATATGAATTCTGACTTTTCCTTGAAGGCACAGACTTTCTATTTTATAAATCTGTTGTAAGCTCCGTTAACCCTTACCTTAAGGAAGTCTCCTGCACCTAAAAGCTATTTCACCCTGTACACTTTGCAGAATATCATGAAGTATTTAGGTCAATAATCATCTTTATCTTTCCTAGGCAGATTCTTAAACTGGTCATTGCAGGTGACGGGATGTTTTTGTGGATACTTTGCCTGGTGTGACGGAGCTACAGCTAACAAGTGCTAATTCCAATATAAAAAGATGCAGTAATGTTTTTCCTTTTCTTTTGCAGTGCAATTTTCCAGAGAACCAGGATGGCTAGAAGGCACATTAAATGGCAAGAGAGGACTTATTCCACAAAATTATGTTCAGTTTTTATAGCTTTGTGCATTGAACGCCAAGAAGGTGTACATGGTATCCATGGATTTTTGTTCTAGTCACTTGTCTCTACTTTTGTGACTGCTTTTAATCAATGAAGAGCTGGACTATGGATTGAAGATCCTAATCTGTATAAAGATATTGTGCTGCCAAATACGAATTACAAAAAAAAAAAAAAAAAAAAAAAAAAAAAAAAAAAGAAGATTCTGTGAGGGTTGGGGGGGGGACGACAAGTAAGGGGGATTGGGGAATAGGTTAATTTTTTAATAGAGAGGGTGCTTTTTTTCAGTTGTAAAGAGCAGTAGTGATATATTTGTTTGCAAAATAATAAGCATTTTAAGTCAAGTATTTGGTTGATCTGTGACTCAACTTAGTGTCCTGGAGATTATGCCTCACCAGCCTTTTTAACAGAATGTGAGGATGGTGAAGCACTGACACAGGTTGCCCTGAGAAGCTGTGGGTGCCCCATCCCTGATAGTGTTCAAGGCCAGGTTGGATGGGGCTCTCAGCAACCTGGTCTAGTGGAAAGTGTCGCTGTCCATGGCAGGGGGGTTGGAATTAGATGATCTCTAAGGTCCCTTCCAATCCAATCCATTCTATGGTTCCATGATTATTTGGGTTTGGAGGATACTGTTGGATGAAAAAGGCTGTCATGCTGACAATTAAATTATATTTCAAAGTGGAATAGTCAGTACGGAACAGACATCTGTAAGTAAAATAATAGTTACTAAGACATGACATTTTTGAAATGTCTTCAAAGAGCACATTCGTTTATGTTGTGTGTAAGATTTCATTTATTTTATAAAGATAAGACACATGAACTTTTATTACAGGCTCCTATATGTCATGGTTTCTTTGCTACTCAAAAATATCACTGTAAATGAAATAAAATGTTATTTGCTATTTGACTTGTCATTCCTATGTTGCAGAATATTTTGCTCTGCTTCTGAAAGTTGTGACGTGCAATAATCATTGGCATCTGTTTGCAGTCAGCCTCAAGCAGGCTCCAAAATGGATGGGGACCTTTCCTCACTTAAAATAGGCAACTCTGCAAGCTCAAGCCAAAAGGAGAAGAGAATCTCTGGCTTTTGCATCCTGGAGGCATCTTGCATTTTATCTATTGTCTGTCTGTTCTAGCTGGTCACTGACCTTGTCTTTCTTCCTTCCCTGTGATTGTCAACTGTAAGGTCTTATGGATGCTCCAAGGTATTGGAATCCTCAATAGCTGCCCCAGAATTTGTAGAATTATTTGAGTAGTGAGAGTGTTATCTGTGGTCATAGAAAAAGCTTCCAGAAATCTTTTGGTCTATAAATATGTACCTTGTGTTTAAAAAAAAAAAAAAAAGTTACATGCAATTTATCACTATCTTTGCATTTTTCTCTCCTTTAAGTAAGACCCTCTGGGAGGCACTGGAGAGGACGCAGGAAAATATGATGGGATGACATATAATACAGGCTCACTTATTTGCGAAATTGGACTCTATGAATTTTGAGTCACTTACTGCAGATATACTTCACTTGCAAGTTGTTTTAACAAATGTGACTAGTAAACCAGGTAATGGTTAATGCTGCTTTAAGGTAGGAATGGCTTCTCCCCACCCTGCTCCCCTGGAAGATTTAACTCCACACCATTATTTTGTTCCTTTGCCCAGACTGCACAGACCATTGGAGTGTTCACAAATCATCTCCAGATGGAGCAGTGGTGGGCCAAGTCAGTACAGCTCTCCAGCACTAACCCTCGTTGCCTGGAGGAGTTTAATTTGGTGTATTCTCCCGGTATTTGAGCAGTGACTCTCTGCCATACTTGTCTTGGCATAGTGGCTAAGTGACCCAAGCACTGAAGGTGACTTCTGGACTTTTTTGAAGGAGGTAAAAGTTCCTTAATTTGCTCCTTGACTCAGTGTTAAGGAAATAGTTGCACCAATACTTAGAGCAACAGATTGAAGGTTTCCTTGCTTGTATTTGCTCATGTGGCAAAGCAGTGTTCTGGCTGGGTATTATGTTGCCTGGGCCCTCAGCTTTACCAACCCATTTGTGGTCTTATAGTCATTCAGGAAGCAGGACGGTGTTTGTGTGCCAAACTCAGTTTTCGTGGCTACCAGTTGGTGGAAAATGCTGAAAGAAGGGGGAATGTAAATGTTTGGTACTGGCCTCGCAGGTGTGGAAGCAAGGTATGCTGGCTTGTCAGATAGTGAAGCTCTGATAACTTGAAGCTGTTTTGTTGTTGTTTTAAACCTGCAGTGCATGTTTGATCTTGCTCTGGCTTCTGTCTTCCAAAATTCTCAGTATTTCTCAGCTCTAGCTCTGTGTTTGGGTAGGTTTGTTTTTTTATTTTTTTTTTCCTTTTAACTGAGGTGGTTTAAAAAGGCAGATATGTAGAGAAGGAATAAAAGACTTAGCACCTATTCCATCCAGTCCTGTGACCCTATTTTGCCTTTAGGTGAGATGTTTTGAGACTCCTGTTGCTCCTGGGGCCATGCCAAGGCCAAACAAGGAGAAGACTTTTCTACTGAGAAATGATACGGCTGAGCAGAGGTAATACTAACCCAAACTCTCTCACATCCTAGTCGTTGTGTGAAGGCAGTGGTGTGAGCTGAGCCAGATCAGATCTGGCTTTCAGGCTAAACCGCACTGCCTACTAGGATTATAGTTGTGGGAACTGCTACCCACCATATGGGTTTCCACATCAGCCCAGCTATACTGAGGCTGAGTACAGACTTGTACAGCTGAGCAGCCCATTCTTCATCCTCACTGCTCAACTGCGCTGCCAACGATGCCTCGTACTGACTGCTTGGAAGTAGAGATTCAAAGATGCTAAAAATTAAAAACCTTATTAAGAAAGTCAGTCAGTCCCCTTTCCCATCCTTTGAGATTGCTTGCTTTCCTGAAGCTGGCCTTAGGACGTGCCTCTTGTCTGTCTTTTCTGTGGCTTGGTAGATTTGGGAGGAGCAGAGTAACACGCTCGAGGCAGGAAGCACAGGGAGTTCCTTGTGGAGGAACCTGGTTGAAGATTTCTTCTCTTTTGGCCTGGCAGCAGGAGTGGTCGTTCTCCGTGGGTCTGGCCTAACTCCATCCTCTCACACCTCTCCTGTCACAGCTGTGGGTACAGGTTCAGCTTAATCCTCAGCTTAGGTTCCCTCTCCCTTCCTGTGTGCTGGTTACTGTGCACAGGGACTCGTCAGTTTGCAAAAGCCGAGACTTCTCGTAGAGAACACATGACACAGGCTGGAAATTAGAGAGTGTGAATTAGGAAAAAAAACCAAACTACCCAAACCCAAGAAAACAAATGTGCTTTTTATGCAAAATGATGCTGGCCTTGCCATCACTGTGGGGCCTGAGACTGAATCCTCCAGCCTGGGTATTAAGGTTGAATGTGTGTTTGCTGAATAATTAATGGAAAAGCTGAGACTCCCGACTAGCTGGGATCAGCAGAAATTTACAGTCTGAGTTAGTCACTGGACAGTGTTCAGCCCTGTGCCTTAGCCAGGCAGCATTTTCACTCTGCTGGGTGAAAAGCCCCGGGGTTTTCAGGCTGCTGAATGTTGTTAAGTGCTGTCCCAGCTGATCTTTGTGGCAGGTTTCCTTCTGATGCCGTCTTTCATCAGAAATGAAAGAAAAATCTCATTTAGCTGATTTATCTGCCCTGTAATGAAAGTAAGTGTTCCAGCTATGCTGCTTGAAGCTTTTGCTAGCTGAGCCTCTGTAATTGTGTCACAGAAGAGACTCGGGCAGAAACTTGCCTTCCTCAATGCTCTTCCTTGTTCTCATAACCCATTTCAACATTCTTACCTGGTTTGCCATTTTAAGAGAGAAGTTGCTGACAGAGGGGTTATGTAGGCTGTAAATGCACCAGTGCTAAAGTGTGTTTCACCGAAAGTCTTCACTGGAGTTTCACCTTTTAAGCTGAATGTGCCTTGGACATTGTTTTCTACATCAGAGTCCAACTGTGCCCTCATCTGTCCTTGCAGTAGCCACAGGTAAGCTGCAGAAGCTTCATCCTATCAACATCTACAATTAAAGTAAGAGCTTTTTAAAAACCTTATGACGTGGCATGTTTTACCTAGAAAAATCTATGACATGAAAGGGCACTTTTCCCACCCCTTAGTAATATTGTATTATTGTAATATTCCCCTTCTACCTTAGTAATATTGTACTCATGATAAACTCCCAGTCTCTGTAGACACCTGAAAGAAAGCAGTGTCCCAGCATGAGGTCAGATTACACGTTTGGTTATGTTTTTAGGTAGCGATAGCGTCGTCTTATTTCTAGAACAGCATATGACAGATACATCTGCTTGTAAACATATGGGAAATTTTTCTTAACTCTGCTGATCCTCTACTATTCTTTCCTTCTGACAATTCAGCAAACAGAAAGCAGGTGCAAGGATTTTTTGGCAAAAAAAGTTTATATAACTTGTTACTGGAAGAACAAAATGCCATTAAATGATGGTCTTCCAGCGCAGACCTGGCTTTGTGCAGAACTTGGTGGTGAATTTTTGAGATAGACAGTGCAGAGAACAAATCAGGATAGGGGGAGTTTTATTTCACCTTCTAACTAACTGTCTTACTGTAATTACAACTAGAAAAGGCCTGACTCTCAGAAGGCAGTTTGATTAGTCACGGGGGAGACCTTGCATATATAAAATAGGGAATACCTCTTTCCATGAGAGAAAGTCTAACTTTGAGCAAGGGGTACAGTAGCCCATAGGTTAACAGGAGCTGGAAGCCAGACTGGCCTCCTTCTGCTGGAGGTTGCTGGGTTTGTGTGTTTTAGTGCGATGCAGCTTGTGCCCATCACAGTGCCAGCAAGTCATTTGTCAAGCAGTTATCCAGGTTAGGTGAACCACAGTCCTCACCCTTGGGCATTCCTTATTCCACGGTGTGTGTAGCTGCTCCCTGGCTGAAGCCACTGGACGTGCTGCATTGTCCAAAGTAACAGAGCTTGAGGAAACTAAACCTCTCCATGTATGAAGAAAGATGTTACATTGCACTTTAGGTTGCTTTGTGTTGACGTGTTCAAGGCTGGGTTGGATGGGGCTCTGACCAACCTGGTCCAGTGGAAGGTGTCCCTGCCCATGGCTGGCGGGGTTGGAATTAGATGGTTTTTTAAGGTCCCTTCCAACCCAAACCGTTCTACGGTTCTGTATTGTTTCTAGATGAGCAGGAGCTTGTCTCTAAGGATAGCAATGCACCAGCACCTGTCTGAGATTAAAATGCAAGAAATACTTGCAATCAAACCAGTTTAATTCATGTATATTTGTACAATTTGTATAAAAAAAAAAAAAAAGAAAAATAGGTACTTGCAGACATTAACATAAAGACCAAACAATATTTTCTATTTATTTAAAAAGCTTTAAACATACAGAAGCAAACCCCTAATTATAAATGCATCATTATGCATAGATTTTACTGTTTACACCATACTGCTGGCTGCTTTTATTTTCCATCCAGGAATCTATTTAAACTCCAAGAATTCTTAAACATTCCTCTGAGCTTCCTGGCCTCAGAACTGCTGTCTGTCTTATCAAGTCATTGACCTCCAGCTGAAAACGTTGCTCTAAAAAAAGTCAAATCTTTAATAAACAATTAAAAGTGCATTAACTGTAGAATTGTTTAATTTCATAAATGTTTAAACAAGTCAGTGAAAAACACCACCCTGTGAATTAGCTTTTTGCATTATTGATTGTAAAGTATCTTTTTTAATAAGATTTTGATATTGCAAACTTTAGTCTTTTCTATTTTATTCTGCGCAACTCAAGTTGCACGATGTGTAGTATTCCTGAAATACCCACTGCAGTACATTAACACTATTTTACATTTTAACCGTGTATACAATGCTCTTGCTGCATATCCCTGTTCCTTCTTACAACAAAATAATTTAGCTCAATGAACAAAAGCCCACCTCTAAAAGCTGTTATAGTTTGTCTTGTATTTTGCAGGAGACAAATGCCTATTTCATTCTAAACAAATTCAAAAGAACGTAACTAACTTCCCGGTAGCTAAAAACTAGGGTTGGTTTTTGTTTTTGTTTTTTTTTTCCTGTACACAGGTTTAGATAAAAAAAGTGATGGCTATTCTGCTTTAAGTGTCCTTGATAAGAGAATACTGCCTCTTACAACATCTATATCCAATTGTATCTATTACTTCAATGATCTCTAGCAAAAAATAATAATCAATGAATGGTTTCATAAACAACAGGTGATTAAAGTAAAGGATTTATTATAATCTGCTTACAGTTGTTTGCAAAGACAGACATACGTTTTTGCATAAAGATATAAATTGCTTTTTAAAACTAATTTAGTGTGTTTAATTATATGAAGTTTCTGTGAATTATGAATTGTACCAAACCAAGATTAAAAGTAATAAGGTACAAAAATAGGAGAAAACAGACAACAAATTTGGACTGGGACAGGCATTTAACAGTGAAGTGTAGAATATGGCTTTGCTATTTTAGTCAAGCAAAGTTACTCTGAGACAGAAAAGGAGGCAGTAACTTTGTTAATATAAAAAGCTGCTGCAGACTGTATTCACCCAGAACCTGGCTTTGAAATTTTCTATTTTAGACTTTTTAAAAAAAAGTAAATTAAAAGATGGATGTATGACTGTGTCTTTACTGTAAACAACCAGTCTGCATGCTGTATATCTCATGTTGGAAGTTTGGCTTTCATATTGCTGTGCAGGTCAGTATTTAAAGATCTGCCTATGAATTAGACTTCCAAAATGCAAATAATATATGTATGTATATATTTATATATAAAAAAACCTCTCTGAATACAGTCTTTACAGATTACCCATTGCATAAGGCAGGTGTCATTTAAAAAGACAAGTAGCGCTGACTGTCTTCAGTGCACCAAAGTACACCTCAAAATTTGGGTTCAGAAAGGGTGTAGAATTCTTAATTCGACCACCATTTACAAGAAATGCTACATTCCGACCGGCCAAGGGACACACCAGGGCTCAAAAATACCAGTGGCACCCAGAGAGAACACTACAGATTAGGACTCTGAAAAACTACTCTATTTAAACATGAGCATATGGTAGCAACAGTTGTGCCTCAGAAAAGTTCACCTGTCCTCTATTCTACTCCAAAATTTTGTATTCGCTTATAAATTGTGACATAGTGAAAATCACCTCAAAAATTCTTTTCTTTGCAGTCTTCTTCTAGAGAAAACATTTTTGAGACAAAATCAGACCAACTGAGTTGAACTTGTAGTGTGAACATTTGTCTTCTCCGATGTATTCTGATTATTACAAAAGTGCTTAGAAAAGTACATGCTTTTTAGTTTATCACTAAAAATTCTACTCAGCTTATCTGCCCGTATCAGTACCTAACCATCCCTCTCACCAGTACAAATGTCTTCCATATACTTACTGTAATGATCTGCATGTTCCCTTCATCGTAATCAGAACTCGCCCTCCCCTCTCTGAAATAATAATCTGACCTATTAAGATGTTTCATATATCCAGTATTCAAAGGAAAAAAACCAAACCAAAACAAACAATCTGGGAGACCTTAGTAAAAAAAAAAAAAAAAGAAAAATCATTCCACGTGTTGCTCACCCCTGTTCCCCTGAGAGAGAGAGAGGGAATAGAGGGCAAGAACTCACTAGATCATTAAGCTGGCAAAAGCTTTGGAGAGAGACCATAATTTGTCTTGTTAAATGAAACCTTCGTAACGTGGCAAACACAACATAGTGTAGTTTCCTACGGATTTATGAAGCAGGATCTCTAAGATGTGCCCAAGTCACATACGCTTGCAAGAGAGACAAAAAGGGAGGAAAATATAGAGGGAAATAGAAAGGCTTAAAACACAACTGAAAAGGTTAAGCGTGGTTATTTACAACAGATACTGTAGGATGGTAAATTAGATATGATGCTAAAAAAGGCACAGCTTTCCCTTTCTTAAATACACTGTAAACGGTTCATTATGCATGCAGAACATTTCACTTTACAAAAAAATTACCTTGTTTGTTTAGACAAAGATAGTACTTAAATAGTCTCCAGCAAAATAGAGTTCTTTCAAAAATACTTTCCCGTTCATCCTATTAACCATTAAAGATTTTTTTGTCTCATTTACAAAAGTTCCTTACACCTTATTTCAGGTCCTTCACAATTTATACATACAGCAATGTACAGTACAGCAAAAGACTGCAAAAAATTATTTGTAAAGCCAGCACAATAGATACTATAAATTGATACCAGGGCATTTGTTTTTCACATCTTATCCTTTTTTTTTAATTAAATAGTAAATGAACACTTAACACAGTGTATATCATCTATGATGGGATAACATGGAATAACAAATGCCACAGGTGGGGATAACAGAGTATTCCACACCAAATGTTCTGTTATTACTTTACACATTAGGGTTTGTGTGTGTGTATATATGTGTATATATATAGTTTTTGTTTGTTTTTTTTTTTACAAGAAAAGAATATTAATGCCCCATATTGACTTTACGTTTTATGTGCAAACCAAGGGTAAGCTTTAAAAAGTTCTCATTAGTTCTCGAACCCTTTTAAAACAAGCAAACAATACCAGAAACTACATGGCATATTTAAAACTCCATCTGTTAAAATATCAAAATCAAAGAGTTATTGACTAGATATGGCTTTTCATCCAGAGGAACAGGAACATTTTCTAAGTGTTTTAGGGTTATGGGGTAATTTCCAAACATCTAGGTCTTGCCAAATCCGAGTCAACTGCTTTCCATTCCCCAAACCCTTCATATGATTTTAGACTATTCAGAGACTGCTGAACAAGTGTAAATAGCATGTTTAAAATATGGTTTCTTGGGTCCTTCATGGGTGTGGAATAACACAGGGAAACTTAAGGCAAAGTTCTTCCATTTAAGACATTTTCTATCACTTCCTGTGAAAGTACAGGGGCTTGGCATTCCCAGATTCCACCTTTGGTAGCTGGTCACTGATGATTTCCACCAGCATGGCTGGAAACTCTACTTTCAGTGCCTGAGACTCTCGGAAGGTGTAGAAGCAGAATTCCAATAAGTCACTAACAAGCTGAAATACAGAAAGAAACACCTTTTTAGGAAAAACACACAGATTTTTGCATGCAAAACCCAGCTTATTGATAATTGATTATTACCAAGGAATGGCATCTTACTTTGACTTGGCAGTCCAGCTGTAGGGTTATAAAGCAAACAAAAGAACTCCAATGCCAAAGGGCTACTTTAACTCATTAAAAATCAGTGAACTAGGGAAAACGAAGATACCACAGATTTGATTTTTCAGCCTAACTGCACTTTTCATTTCACTAATCGCAACTGGCCACCATGAAAACTATAGCTACTCACTACCTATGAAAATAAAGCCATCTGCCCAGAGGGAAAAGATCAGCCATAAACTATTGTATCTCTAGATTTCAGGGGGACACGCACTCATTAAATGAGATTATTTGCTTAACTTCAGTGCGTTCTCCAGGGCCTGCAACCTACAACTGCCCGAGCAGCTGATGTTTTCAGCTCAACAACACAGACGCTGTGTCACGTGGTGGCATTTCAGGTTTTACAGCATCACAGTGTACACGTTTCTTTCATGGCTGTGATCTAAATGCACCTCCTAAAGCCTTCCAGTACTTTGGACTCTTTGCAATCTTTAAGAAAAACACAACACAAGTCGGTCAAAAGGCATAGGCACGTCAGCCTTCTGAGGCAACCCGTCCAGATTTCAGCGTATAAACTTCCACTGAGCAAATCACTGTGTTGTGTGATTACAGAAAAGCTGGTTAAAAATTCAAAAGTTAAGCACAGCTTAATTTTGGTGCCTTATGCCCTTGCAAAGACTTAAACCACTTCTTGCTTGTGTAGTTTATCAAACACACGTTTGTCATTTCAATTCTTAACCTGTGGATTTGCACTCGGCTGTAAAGCCCCTGTTAAAGACAGAGCAAATAACAGTGGCCTTCTGGAAGGCAGAAAAGGAAATAAATAAAAAAATATGGGCAGCAACATTACCATCCTGTAGCTCCATATCTTACTGCTTATTTTCAGGACTTTCACAGCTGTTCTCACAAACATGTAAGCAATTTATGAACATCACAGAGAAGTGCTGAGATCACTCAAACACATGCCTTTCTGCTATTGAGCACTATGTGAGTCTGTCTGCTGTGGCCGAGTTCTTTCCCGATGATCTGGCATGTCATGAAGCAATGCTAATTAATTAAACAGATGCACGCCTAAATAAGTAGCACAGACATAATCTGGTTTTCAAAGGAAAAAAATGCTGATGGTCAAAGGTTAACTTTACCCATCAAGAGGAAGTTGTTACTAAATTCAGTAACTGTGTGCCAAAAAATATTCCAAAAAACACAAAACCAAATGAAAGGAAACTCTTTTGGTGTAATCACCGCTCAGGCATGAAATCCCAGCACCTAAGCAAAGTAAGCTTTGCACCCCATCACAGCCTTGACAGTGATCTGGTGGATGTGCTGCTTTTCCTAAACTTGTTGGGGGTCCTCTCTGTCCCACTGCCAGCCATCCTCACTGTGCTGATGGCTCGCCTCCTGTGCAGTACAAGCTAATTCCTGCCTCATCACACTCGTGTGAAGCCTCTGAATGCAATGAGACAGGTATTACAGGAAAGCCTAAGTAGAAATTACTAATTCTCACTTCTTTGCAAGCTTTTAGTAGTATCAAGTAAGTATGTATGGCTGGTGAATATGCAGACAAGAAGAAATAAAGAAGAGTAACATTAATGAAGGAAGCATAATCTATTCTATTCAATAAATGAGTGAGCAGTCCAGTGGGTGAAAACCAGGATGCGATCATGGATATGATCACAGCATAGCACATTATGAGTCTCACCACACAGGAAAAAGGTTAAGTTTACACAACAATTTAAAAGAAAACACCAAAACCTCTCCTATCATGTAACACTTGGGTTTGAAGCCTCAAAGATAACATATTTTCTATAGCTATTTAGTCTGCTAAAACATTTGAGCTTTTCTTTCTTACCTGAATTAGCAGCTTTAATATACTTAAAAATAATCATCCACTTAAAGAAAATGGGAGTGCTAGGAAGCATGTGTGTCACACATGTGACCATCTGTGTCACCAGGAACATGGGGCTGCAGTCAGGATCTTTTTAACTTCAACCTTACAAGCTGCATGGCTTTCAGGGCTTGAGAAGCGTTATTTTAAAATAAAGAGGAATGAATGTGGAAGAATTGAAGGTCAACTCAGAAATACTAAAACATAAACACTAAGATAAGGTCAGACAGAGAAAGCTGTGAGGCTGAGAACTGTGCCATGAGCAGTGCTCTTTACTGCAGGCGTGTTTCTCATACATTTTCAAAGGTACCCTCCATCCCTGCCAGCCCAGCAGCCTTGGCATGAAGATGCACTAAAGGGAGGAAAAATTCAGGTTCCACAGGCAATACTAATTCTGAAATTTAAGTCCCTGCCTCTGCATCCCAAGCAACATCTGTCTGAACAGGTAAATAATTTAGCTAGTCTTGTGCTTTAAAACAGAAGTCCCCTCTTCAGTAAGGAAATGAAAACCTTTGTTTTCTCTTGGAATTCACAAGCTCTGTCAGTGCAGTGACAGTGACTGATGCACCACGGGTTACAAGCAAGGTAGTGCAAGCTATCTGGCACCTCTAAGTGTGGCTTGTGAATTTCCTAGATCAAATATACTTCTGGTTGTTCTTTTAAGGCTTGTAAAAGCCCTGTGCTCTGAGAACTCCTGACTATACTTTACCTGATCGCTTCTACTCTCTACTTCTGGTAGTTTATACTGGAAATGCTGACACCTCCTCCAGTCCAACAGCATGAAAGACAACTCCAATTAAGCAGTGAGAGTGAAAGCACCACTGTTTTCACAAGCAGTGAAAGTAGTGACTAGAAACAGATTTGCTTTTACAGTCTCAATTATTTCAGCTGCTGAAGCACACTTCTGAAGAGCTACAGCTTATCAGAGCGCAGACAGTGCACTTAAGGCCACAACTGAAACAATTCCTGTTTCCCTGGGATTCAACCAGGACACTGCTCTTACCGCTTTAGTAGGGAGGTGTTCAACTCTCTTTGGAGCGGGCAATGAAACATGGCTCAGTACCTTCTGACAGCACTCCAAGCACACGGGGAACCAGGGCAGTGCCGGGGAGGGGAGCGGAGCTCAGGTATTGCCTGCCCCTGGTGGGCAGTGCCGGGCTCCCAGAATGGCAACTGCAGCCTCTCTGGGTGGGAAAGTACCACTAAATAAATTAGCACGAGCTGGGTTGTGGGCATGGAGAAACACAGGTCAGAATAACCACATCCATGTAACCCAGACTGCTGCAGGACATGACAGCTCTTCTGCCAGCAAGCAGATCAGCTGCTCACTATAACCCTTCACCACTATAGTGATTAATTATGAAGCTTTCTCTCATCACTACCCTGCAGAGAGTGTGCTGCACTTTAACATTTTCAAGGCTACAGCAGTCTTAGCAATTCTGAGATTGTTACTTAATCAATCTTTGCATTTGTATGCTGTATTAAGCACCTCTGAGAAACAGGAGTATTAATCAAACGTAATTTTCTGTTATTAGGGTGGGGTTTCCATAAAATGGACTTTCTCACCCATACTGTTCTCCATAATTAAAAAAAATGAATCCTTTAATGAAGTCCCTGAAGTTAATACAGTTACAGTGACCTTTGAGAACTTGCAGAATTTTTACAGCAAAAAGAAGTTATTTTAGCTGGGAAATCTCACCATGCCTCTGCGTTTCCAGAAAGGGTTAGAACTGTTGGATTTGCAAGGGTGCACATTTCTGTGCTAAGTTTTCTGACTTCAAATTCTCTCAGAATCTCTGAGTGAGGTATGAAAGCCCATAGTCACTTCTCTATCAGGAGCATCTTTGTGATTAAGCCTACTGAGACTGCAATTAAGACAGCGGCAGGGTAACAACACAATGCTGAGTAATTTCTTGTTATTATTAGCAACAGCTATTACTGTCAGAAACCTCAGTGTTCTCCTTTATATATATATATATATACCACTCCAAAGCCTTTCTCTGTCCCTTCCAGAAATGGGTCTCTGCCCACCCAGCTCTTTGCTCACCCAGCAAAGAGCCCTCGGTGAGTTTGGGACTATTGCCACTTCCTGCTCTTTCCCCTCTGTGCAGTGGATACAAAGCTCCTACTTCAACAACCAGTAAGGTTAAGGAAAACCACTGTCAACCAGGTCTTGATTATTCCATTATCACTATATTCCTTTTTGCTCCTAGTCCTATGAAATTCCCATGATGTAAATTAATTATTACTCTGAGGACTCGTGAGGACTATGTCCTTTGTTGCCTACAGTGGCCAATTCCCAGGTGCCTATGAAATCTTTAACCCTGGAGTAAAACCTTCCACAAACACAGGGAACACAAGATAAGACCAAGGGATGAAGCCTCTGATCACACCTATGCAGTGTATTTACCTCATGCTAGCAAAGAGTAAAGGGTGGATAAAATGCATATGGATTAGGGATTAACAGTATCTGACCAGAGGAAGTGTGAACCCTAGTTCTGCCTGGACAAGTGCATTTCTCTGACTGAGGAACTGCACTTCTTTCTTCGAGTTCTCTTCATAAACATGTGCATGCTGAAACCACAGCACTTGACACCTGGACATGACACAAGGGAACCTGAGTTGAACTCATTTTGTATGCCTGGAGGATGCATGCAAACCCAGAGCATCACACACACCAGTGAAGCATCCTCAGCCCTTGACCAAGGCACATTTTGAGCCAAGTCTCCCTTGCTCTTCTATCAACAGTAGCAAGGTTCTCCCCTTCTCCAACAAACACTTATTAACATGAAGGAAAAGAGATCCAACCATCACAAACAGAGCAAGAAGCCTCTCAGAGCAGCTTCTGTCTACATTAGGGAGCTGGGAATCAATTTCTCCCTTACCAGATGCACATTAGCTGCTGCAACACACACCTCGCACACTCCGACATTGCTGCTGCTCTGGCAGGAGCCACTCTGGGAGTAGGGACTGGATCTAACTCTGAATAAACAGAGAAAATGCTCACCCTGAGAATTCAGGCTCTGGGACTAAAACAAGGCTCCAAACAGCTCATCATCTGTGGGACACAACTTCAGCAAATCAGTAGCAGAAGTAAGTGCACCCAAAGGTGTTGGTGACAGCTGAGGGGCTCATCTGCAGCTTCCTATCTGCAGGATTAGGCACCTGCAGAGGCACATTTGCATCCAGCACAGCATGCCTTGCAAACCTGCCCCTTGAGGATCCGTGCCCTTCTTCCCACTGTCAGCTTTTTCAGGGAGTGAAATCCTGGCGCTCTCAGCCTATGGAAAGATCTACCTCAGCTATAAAGTATTCCCTTCAGGAACCATAAAAAATTAATTATTCAGCAGCATGAGCCTTATAGAATTTATTTTTGTTTGGCAGAAAATGTCAACAAGCGAATGACAGCGCAGGGTGCTGCCTTGCCAAGACAAGGGGAAGGTTCACATTAGGGTTTAATGTCATGGCATCGAAACAAAAGCCCTCTTCACTCAAAGTCTGTTTAGTATCAGCCAAATTGAAACCAAATTCAGTTTTTGTTCTGCAAACTGCCTAACCATACACTATGGTCTCTATATGAAATGAGGCTTGCCATGCAAGATACAACCCTCCCTGCCAAAGCCAACAGGAGATGCTGAGGAGGATCCAAATGAAGTTTCTGATACCATGTGCAGTACATCTGTTTCTAATGTTCCTGCATGCCGTTCGTCTGATCCCATAAGGCAGTTCACCTACATCCAAGTGCTCCATATGTACCTCTCCCCAAAATGCCCATGGCTGTTCACGGGCACAAGACAGAAACTTTCATGTTCTGGGTGGTGAGGTGGGTTGTCCTTGCTACACTGCTGTTCTTTAACACATAAGGCTGCTTTGGGAAATGATGCATATGAGCCAGCCACACTGGTAAGAAATACAATCCCTACAAAAAGGAAACATGGCATCACTAAATCATTAACGTTGGAAGAGACCTCAGAGATCATCAAGTCCAGCCATTAACCCAGCACTGCCAGGTCCACCACTAAACCATGTCCGTCAGTGCCACATCTGTGTGTTTTCTGAACACTTCCAGGGATGGTACGTTGATTGCCTTGCTGCCCTCAGTGCTCCCAGAAGCTACTCATGCTGGGTTCCATCCACACAACCAACGCTGAGCCCCGGCACAATAGCAAGTAAACGGCAACACCCTCCTCCTCTCCGTCACCTCGTGCTGAGGGAGAGGAAGGGCACGCTGTGCAACCGGACAGACGCTGTCAGCCTGCGCGTGCTGCATCAGCAACCACTGCTTCCACACTGCATGGTGCAAAGAAAGAGCGTTTTGGTGCAGGGCAGCAGTGACACAGATGCCAGGGCAGCCTGCAGGCCGGCTCCTAAGGGCGAGCGCAGGTGCACACACACACACACGTGCGCTAAGCCCCGTTCATCCTGTCTGCTCGGGATGGGTTTCCATCTCTTATTTTTCGGTTGCACTTTTGGTGCTTTGAGGCTTTATGGATCATTAAATAAAGTTGCTGATGTTTTAAAATACTTAAGTGCCTACCTGGCCTTCTTGAAAATGTCTGTTTTTCCTCAGCTCGGCACTTTTCTACCTGCACATATGTTCACTGCGTGGATGAGTGATTTAGTATACTGAGCAATGTAAACCCATCCTGTTTGGGTTTCTTTTTCTTCCTCACATTATATAAGCCAAGCATACTGTTATTTCCATGCACTTTGTTTCACATAGTCCTCAGAAAGACTACTTAAAAACAAGGTCAACGAAAGCAAGTGTGAAGGTGCAAAGGAGAAGGTTTTTTCATTGTTTGTCACTACACTGAGGTAAACAGAATTCCACGAGCGATGAGAAACTGCTCTGCTCTGCTGGAAAGGCTGGATGCAGCAGGAGGGTTGAGCATGCACGAATTCTGCACCAGTCAGTCCCTTCAGGCTTGCCCTGCAAATGCCAGTGCTGTGGCCACCGCAGCATGTAAACATGGGGCCCTCAGCTCCAGCTAGATTGCTCAGCACCAAATATATACTGGTCCTCTAAAATTTTAATGGAGTAAGTTAAAAATACTTAGGTGACAGCTGAAAACACATTCCTCCTGTACTATGGAACTGAGCACAATTTGCATTTACATCGACTGAACGGAGAAATTCTGCACTAACAGGCAGCGGGGAGAGAATAATAATTCTCACTTCTCATTAATATTATCGCTACTCTAAATTTATTCTGATGGATTTCAAAACCAAAAAAGCAAAAAATCAGTTTTAAAGAGAAAAAAATAAACAAGTGCCTTTGTTGAACAAGTCTCCAGCATCGCCTCTGAAAGGAAGCACTGTTGTGCAGACAACCGGCCTTTTTAACGGAGAATGCTGACAATGGGACTTTCTTTAAGAAGTCCTTTGAAACAAAGTGCTCTATTAAAACAAAAGTAATGTAAAAATAGCTTAATTAAAAATTAAATAAAATGCAGGAGCAGTCTGCTTCCTCTGGTTAGCTCAGCTCCCAATGGTTAATGCTGTGTTTTGGAAAATGTCTGTAGGACACGGTAGCGTTCTCAGTAAGCGCGAGCCTGTCATCCAGTCACCTTAACCACACAAACACACCCACTGCAACAACAAATCACAGACACTGCATATCCTGAAGAGGATTAGAAAACTCCGTAAATGCAAGGGTTTGTTATGCTGCCTCCAGGTTCAGATGTGAATTCTTGCAAACGATTTTATCACCGACCCCTTTTCTTTCCACTAAAACACTACAACTTCCTTTGCTGGCACCGAGCAAGTGAAACCTGATCTCTGAAGAATGAGCTATTACTGCAGTACTAATAATACTCTCCCTGCCTCCCACTAAGATTTGCAATGTTTTAATGAACAACAGAACAGTATTTGAAAAGTAATTCCATATGTACATTCTGTAAACAGACCTCAGGCTCCTATAATGATTTGACCTGAAGTGCACTGTACTGTACCATCTCCACAAAATGAAATTTAAATCAAGTACAAAGAAGTACATTTATAAGCAGTAGGTTATTCATGCAGTAGGTTTTTCATGCAGCAAAGTTCCTTCCCTGCCCACCCAGGATTGAGTAGGACAGTTTTCCCCTTTGCTGCAGTTTACCAGTTTTTACTAGGAGGCGATCAGTGTGCTGCTGGGCTTCAGCCTCTGCTCACAGAAGCCCTGCTCACAACTAAAGGTCACACTCACTGGCCCCAGGAGTCTCTTGTCACTTGCCGCACCGTGGCACAGCTCCAGAGAGGATGGGTGCTAGCCCTGCTGGCCCAGCCCAGGGTACTCTCAGGGAGCACTGGGAAAAACCCTCAGCTTGGGGATACCATAACACCTGGGTCCTCTGTGGGGACTGCACAGAGATACACCTCTGCTGCTGCTCACAGCATCTGGAAAGGTAAATCTCTGCCCTTACCATTATACTGGCTAGAACCAGGTTGCTCCCTACTAAACAGCTCAACATTAGGGATACCCTTCTGAACTCACGAGCTGGTTCCGTGCATCCGCCATAGCCCCTGAGAGTCACTCTGGGCAGAGGCATCAACAGCCGGGGTGCTTTGGGACTAAAGCTTTCCTTTCCCATGTCATTCACCACATCTCACACCTGGCACATGTAAAACAAGCACCTCACACCGGAATGAGGCAGAGCAGAGTAGAAATAACCTAACAAGGAATCTTATACTTGTAAAACTTAAACAAAGCTTTAAATATGCAAGATGGCTTCAAGATCTTAATACACCTTTTCAAGTCATCATTACTACAATCCCAGCTGTAAAAGACGACTAAATTAAATCAACATTTGTTAGCATATCAGGCATATTAGATGCGTGACACTAATCCGGCACCTTTCCCTGGGAAGCGGCTCATGGATACTCCATGTGGTGCACTCGCGCTGTGTCCAACAGGATCACAGCTCCCATCAGCGCTCCTGCTGCAGAGCCTGTGGCCCCACTGACAGCTCTGACCTTACGTGAATCACTGGAGGAACACATCACCATTTAACTTAGGAAAAGGCGTCAGGACCCAGCCCTTAATGACTTATATTTTCTTATTTTACTTGGCACTTGTCCTTAAATTCATCTAACAACTTCTCTCAGATGTTCCTTTAAAAAGAATTTCACTTTTTTCTCCCTTATCAGTTAACACAGTTAAAGACTACTGGTTTACCTTAATGGAGAGATTTTTTGCTTAACTTTTCTGCACTCCCTGAGGAGTTATACTTACATCATGCATGGAGTCAAGAAGTTTAGTCAGTTGGTAGAATCTCTGCCAGCTTTGCCCAGAGTTACTTGGACATTTAGTTACCATCTTCTTTAGTTCTTTAATGTAATTTGCCCTCATTTCTTCAAATGCAGCTTGGCTTTTGAGACCATCCTTGGGAACTGTCATTGAAAAGACAGTCTTAAATTAATATTAACTACATTGCTTATTCTTTTGATGTGCATACTTAAACAGTTACACCAGTTAATGGATGAAGGAATTAAATCTTTAAGCAAAGTCCATAATTTTACAGACACTGGTAAGGGAGCAACAACATCATACAGATTTTCAAGCGATTCAGGCATCCTCTCCAGATGTGTGATTGCAGAAGCTGTGGCAGAGGACAAGATAACATCTCAGAAATATGACACATGCTAACCTCATGTCTGAACTGTTTTTAATACAATCCAACCACATAAAAAAAGGCAGATGGATCAAGGGTATTTTTTTAAAAGTTGAAGACGTGATTTATCATTCTTGAATGATTCCCCCCACTTGGCAGAGGAGGAGAAAGCACAGAACTACAGCTGTTATCTGCAGAAATGCTAGACCAAGTGACACATTTTTAAGCCATCGAGTAAGATCTAAAATTTCTTTGAATGTTAGCAAGCATCTGTGTACCACCTAGAACAAACAGAGCCATTATTCTGCACAGAACAGAAGACTGTTTTCCAAACAGGCATCCTGACCCAGCGTTTGACCACGACGTACAGTTGCAAGCATTTGTAGTGTCCTATTAAAGTTTCCATCTGCCAGAGGGAGATGGAATCGGGATCATGGAATCATCATTTCACAGGCGGGCTAAAAGTAGAGTTTTCTGATACTTTTTACTGTGACTGATGTCAGCAAGGCTAATTACAAAAGCAAATACACTGTTTCTTTACAGGCTGCAAATACTGTTGCACTCCAGCAGGTTCTGCCCCAAACAGAAATGGCTTATTAGGATCAGATCCCTATGAAAATCCCAAAGAGGTTATTTTTAACATTACTGAAAATGTTCTGGTGTTTAGTGTCTGAATTGGTTGAACACTGGTTTGACCATGGAATGTTTTTTTCTCTGTATCTCCTAATGGTAGTCCACTCAAAGAAAATAAAATACTACACTGTAACAGGAGTGAGTTTCCTTCCTAAGCAAGCCAGAAAACTCATGTCAGAGTAAGCTAAATGGGAAGTTATCTATTAAAAAAGCAAAGCAAAAAAAGGTGATCTTCCCATTTAGCTTACCCTGACTTAACATCTTGACAGAAACTGTCTTGTTCACCTATTCCATTCTCTTTGCGATCCCGTGAACTGCCCTCCATCCCACTGAAACCACTTCATAAGCATGCAACAACCACCCAAATAGCTCCAGAGTTGAAGCTTTCAGAAAAAGCATCAACATCTCCCAGAGCAATTTAGCAATGCAAAACAAGGAGGAGCTGTACCACCGTAAGAGCAGCAAGGACTTGAGGCCGCCAAGTGTAGAAGGGGGCACAAGGAAGAATCTTCAGAAAAAGCTTAGGAGATAACACACCATTCTATTTCTTGGTAAATATTATATACTTATATTATATAATCACAATATAAATACTGTATATTCATACTAAATGAACATAGTATTTAATTTTTAAATTATAGATGCAAACTTAGTCAGCTGACAGATAAAAGAAACTGTCTGGAACAAATCTACAAATTCAGTTCAAGCTGGATGAATACAGAGGCACCCATCAAGATGAGTAAAGCCATCAGGGCATGCTGTGGCCCTTACACAAATCTACATGGGTTTTACAGTTCCTTTAATATTTACAGCCCTGTATTCCTACATGTTGCTTAAAGAATGTCAGAGCCACTCTTTCTTTGTCTACTACTATGTATTTGACTGTTCTGCCTGAAAATTATTATACCATCACCCCAGCCAGATTATTAAGAATGAAAGAAAGACCACAAATAAAGAGAACTCAAGCAAAACATGAAATTCTGGAGGTTTGCCCAGTGTTTCTGATTTTACTTATTAAATGCAGCAATGCTGTTGGCAAGCTCCCAAAGTCTATGGTCTGTGGAAAGCAAGAAAACAATTGAGTTGTAATGTGTGGTTTCTTCCACATGTAAATGGAGTGAAACTTCCTTGATGTGGTCATCACGAAAGTTTCAGAATAACTTGTACTCTGCTCATCACATGATTCAATGAAAAAAAATTAAATGAAAACAAACCTGGCATTTTCTGTCATAAGATTGTACCAAGGTGCAATCATTCAAAAACAGGTTTGCTGCCCTTCACATGACACTTTCTGGGTTTTGTCACTGTCTGCATTTCAATTTCATTCTTCTATCTCTCCCTCTCTCATAAATATCCTGATTCTCTCAAAACAAACTATTTTTAGCAGGTTTTCTAGTGACCATGGTGTGTTTCAAAGGGACCCAGCTCACTGATGTTAATTGGCCAGGCTGATCTCGCCTAACAGATTCTTGCAATAACTCATTAGTTTATACTCTCAAGAGGATAGAATAATAAATACTTAGCTTAAAGACACTTTGCTACATTTTTAGAATGCCTTCAGGTTCTTTTTCTAAAGATTCTCCCCCTTTAGGGTTGATTAAAAAGTTGCAGAGGCAGATCTCCAATCCAGACACTCTCTCAGGAACGTTTTGGGAGCCAACCGCCCTGGGCACATCCACGTTGAGCACTGCTAGTTGCTTCTGGAAAGACCCTGAGTGGCAACCTTTAAAAAAGCCCACTTACCCCTCAGGGCAACCCTGGAGTGCATCAGCTCCCCACTGTTCCTGTTTCACTGGCAGACCATCTCCTCCACCCCTCGGTGGAGTGGGACCTGGGGTCAGGTTCCAGGGGCCAGGACAGAATGTGCTGCCCAACCGGCACTGTCTCTCCCCATCCCAGCGAGCTGGAATAGCTTCCATCAGAAGGGGGGGCGGGGGGAAGACAGCTGGGCCCAAAAAACTTACAGCCCCAGAAGGTTTCTGTTAGCTGATGCAAATCCCCTCCAGCCTGGACAGGAACTGCAGCTTCACGACCTCCCTCAAAGGCAGGTACTTTAACCACGGAGCTACCAGGTGGATGGGATGGGCAAAAGGCACTGCAGGGAGGGAGGAAGTGCCCATCCCAGCACCTCACCCAAAGGGGTGGCCACTCAGCTTTGCTCGATGCTGCAAATCCCTCCGTAGGCACCAAACTGTTCCTGCAGCCAACATGCCCATGCCATGGACGGGGACTCGGGAGGTTCCTGGGTGCCTATACCTGCCACTGCACCCGTCTGCTCTGGCCTCTAGTGCTTTCAGTGATGGGCACTGGCACTCACGCCTCCTGCTTGACATTTGCTTCTTCCCTCATCTTTGGCAGACGGTGATGGGAGAAGGCAGCGGGATCTCAGAGGGCTCCACTCACCACCAAACAGGGAGATGCTCTGAGCAACATGAGCCCAGGCAGCCCCTGGCCCCTGTCCTGCTGTTGACAGCTTGTGAGCGAAGGCCAGAATAAGCGCAGAGGCCCCTTTGATCTCCTGCTGCTCCTCCTCTCCTCCAGCCTGCTACTGCTGGGGGAATTCTTCCCTGGTGAGTTCACTGAAGTGACATCATGAACACCTGCCCATCAAACTGATGCTTTAGCTCATCATGATGTCACCAAGTGGATCCCACAAAAAAGGGACATGATTCTACAGAGAAAAGTTTGTTTACAAGTAACTGGCTTTTTCATCAAGACTGATGGAAAAGTAATGTACTAACTGCCTATGTATTTGCAGAATTGTACTGGGACGGGAGTTTTCCAATATTTCCAGTAAGATAAGACCAAGAGACCTGCTAATACTACACGGTGCTGTAACAAACACCAAGATGTAACTTTGTGTCTTAAAACTCCAAGCATGACACTCAAGAAAAAAATAAAGCAGGCGCTGTCATTTATTAAACTTTCAGAACACCGTAGAAGAGCTTACCATTCTAAAATCACTTGGCATTACAAAATCACCTGCTCTGCAGTACTGGCAATGCACATCTTTCGATCTTGAAGGTAATGTAAAGTCAGCTAAACTTTGGTGGCTTTGAACGTTGAGCAGGGGTTTTTCCCTCAGTCCCCACAGCTGTAGCACTTCCTTGGCATTGTGTGGTCTACTCATGTGGTTCCCCTACGGAGCAGAGGGCCAGAGTGCTGTGCCTGGCCACTCCTGTCCCTCCAACGTGCGTGCCACATTCAAATTGCAAAGACACTTCCCGTCCTAACTGCAGATAAACCCCAAGCCATAAAACCAGGCTTATTCCTGCGGCCCAGCTGGAAACAGTTTGGCTCTTTTGTCACGTAAGTTAGAATCACTGCGTCTCTCTGTGCACTGGAATATTTTCAAGTATTCCCACCTAAGCACGAATCCAACTTACCTGTGCTTAACAGCAGCAGAACTTTCATGATAGTGTACTCCTCAAAGCTAAGCTGCAGGCGGACAAACTGCAGACTGATCTGGTGCATTCCCTGGCACAGTTCAAACATCGCAGACTGGCGCATCCGCTCCCTGCAAAGAAAGAGAAACAAAATCCAGGGGATAAATAAGGGAGAGCACAACGTGCGTGGGGGAGGCCACGCACGAGGAAAGCGAGATGCGACCTAGAAACCAGGAGCTGATCACGCAGAGGTCAGGAGGAGACACCGAAAAGGAGCTGGGCAATACGGAGTAGGAGCTGGAGCCCTGCCAGCCCCGAAGGGCTGCCTGGTCCCTGTGCCCCCAGTGCCTGTGAACTTTGGGAGACCCAGGCATCACCTTGGTGTAGGAGTTCACTTCACCACCCAGCAGACCAGAGGCAACATTAACATCCACACCCCTAAAAGGAACAGCAACAAATGCAATTTGAGTTTTATACGCTGTCAATGAACTTACATTGACAATACGATGCCAATGAACTGGCAAAAATGTTTTAAAACGTATTTGAATTGTCAGTGTTTGTGCAGCTCTGCCCTTGGCTGATGGAAAAACGCCTGCTGAAGAGGTCAGAAGTGGTGCAACAGAAGAGCCTACACCCAGTGCATACATGTTATAAATGATACACTCTCCCATCAGTTGACGTATGTTGCTCACACTGAACAAACTGAAATATTCAAAAATCATGTGTGTTTTTTTCCCAAAATAGTAATCTAAACCAATCTGGAATAGAGGAGTATGTAAGACAAGAAAATCGTTTATTAACAAAGACTTTCTCCTGTTAAATCACAAAATAATTAGGATACCTGGCTTGTATCCAGATAACTTTTTTCTTCTTTAATTTATTTTCATAAATTTAGTTTCAGACACATCTCATACCTCTTCTCTGACATAATCCTAGGCTAACCTATCCTGCTGAAGTTTCAGGCAAAATTACTTAGAATTTTGCTAAAATTCTAAAGCTGCCATCCCAAACCAAAACAAATACAGCAGTCAATGAGAACTGCCTGTCTCAGCTGAAACTGTGATACATACATACATATCTATCTCTCTATCTATCTATCTGGGTACTTCGACGAGGTGCTTTAATTGTTCATTGACCACTACTTTTT
>VXAY01002314.1:614320-799514 GCA_013399855.1 Oxyruncus cristatus
CTTTTTTTTTTTTTTTTTAATTGCTCAAAACCAATTGTCTATATTTCGTTTAACATTTTTTCATGTAATTGGAGAATTGGACAGAATTGGATGAAGTTCAGCTCATTATTTTAACCAAGCAACTGCCTTTTCAAATATACAAATTGGCTGGTGAAAGAGAAGAATCATACTGTGTGCAAACAAAGACTGACATAATCTTCCTGGTGTTCTATTTCACTACTGCCAGAGCAGATTTTATTTTCCTCCTTAATACTAATAAAATGGACTCCCCATTGTTATATGGGTTCTGCACTTTTACCCCGCTCCACCCTTTTCTTGAGACTAAGAACTTCCAGCTTTTTTTTTTTTTTTAATGTAATTTAATTTAGTAGCTGTAATGCCATATGTACTTGTTTTTATTATGCATCATGGACTGCAGGGAAGAAAATGAATAGAAAATAGCCTCTGAATGCTTTGGATGCTGACTGAAATGCCACTTGGTGCTGTTTGAGAGGCTGGATGCACACAAACCCCGAGTGCTGCAAAGGACTTACACACCTCACTTTCACACACAGTGTGTCATACAAACAGAGCGACCCAGAGTAACTGGCACTGGATGGAACAGAAAAGGATTTGCAAAATTAAAAGACACCAGATACACACGAAATGGGCATTTTTGAAGTGGCTGCGCCGAGGGTTCTGCTCCAGCCCCAGGTCTGCCAAGGGTTGGTGGGCACCATCTACTACAGCAGCACCTGGATCTCTCATGGTGTGGGGACATGCTTTTAGGATGGAGGGCCAGTGTGCCAGTGATGGGGGCTCCTTCTCGTTTGGCCACTGCATAACACAGCCCACTCCCCTTTGAGGACATCGCCCTAAACCAGTCCCGGGTCCTCCTGCCTGACGGGTTGTTATTGCCCAGGGACCAAATGGCTGCAGCCACCTCTGAGCTGACCCCGAGACAGCTGAGGAAAAGGGCCCTGAAAAACCCCAGAGAGTGATCTCCTGCTTCCCTCCTCTTTTCAGGCTTACTAAATCCAGATCTAGGACACAGGTAAAGGTGGCTTTTAACTGACCTCTCCCAGGAGGTTAAGAGGGATACATACTGAAGTCAAAAGGCAAATGATTAATAACGAATGTTTGTATTTTAAAAAATAAATTTTAAGGTATATCTCAGACTGCCAAAGACAGCAGGATTCAAAATAAGAACAGTCTATTACATCCATCATTACTTTTGCAGGACACCAGGGTTAGTTTCTCCAGCCTCAGAACACAAAGCTGCTGTCACCATCCCTGTCTGTGTTTGACCTACACAGAGAAGAGAAGTGACAGACCTTTCATCAGATACCACAAGCCACGCAGCAAATAAAATGAAACATTTTGATGCTTTGTCTCCGATTTCTCATGCTTTCACTAAACAGTATGGCTAAACAGTCTCTGTGAGAACCAACATAAAAGTATTCTGACTCAAAACCTTTATTTTTTTATATTGCATTGCACTTTTTGTGACACGTTACTTTTTCTACCTTGTGTTTTTCTTTGCACTTGTTTTGCTTTTATATGATTGCCTAGATAGAAGAATTTCAGCATCAGGGTTTTTTTGGCTAGTTATTTTTCTGTCTACTTTTAAAATATTCAGTCTTTTGTCTACTTATAAATATTGATCTCTGGGTTACTCTCAAGGAAAACCTGATGGCATTGTTTGTAGTGAGATAAAATTATACACAGAGCAAGTTACTCTGTGGTTTGTTTAATGTACAGCAAACTTGTAATTTCAAATCAGTTTCCCTCCTGAAATAATAAATTCAGTTGATTTATTACTTATTTACAAATTATTACTAACTACAAATTATGTTAGGTAATTCATGGCTGTTTAATGCAAGATAAGCATTTTGTGGGAGTTCATAGTACTCAACTTTGCATTGGATTTTTAACCCACACTGTGTAAAGTAAGAGGGTAGAGAGCTTTTGAAAAATTCAGATGCTGACATAACAGATACCCCAATACCCTAAGAGCAACAACAAAAATAAAGCAATAGCAATATGTTAAAAGAGAAGCAGCAGAGACAAATTAAGGCATGTCAACATAACATGAATAAATTCATATCTTCCTTCCTAAATGCACTAAGAATAAATATCATCAAGTCACCACAAATGCCATTACCATCACAGGGAAAAACTAAAACAATCTTCTATGTTGTCTTCACCATTACTTTTTTTTTTTTTTAAAAAAAAAAAGGGGGGGGGGGATAAAAAGGCAAAACCCAACTAACCAAACCCAGTCCTACTTCTGACACAACATCTAAACTTCTCAACATGGAAAATGGAGAATATGAAGATCTAGAATATAAGGGCATGTATCTTCATAGGGACATTTAAGAAGATAAGTACATTTAAGTAATAAAAGGCGTGGAGCCAAAGCTCTGAATCCGCTACGTGGATATGCATTCAAAAGTGGTGTCATTAGCTCAGTTTAGCTTAATCCTCCTTCATAATAATATGCTTTAAACTTTACACCTTAAGTTAATCCATCTTAAGTTCCCTGAGTGTCTCCTTACAGGCTTAATTTAATGCCTGGCTCACATTCTGTCTGACCTTTCCTGCAGCCCTGTGGACGGGCAGAGCAGCTGCCACCAGCCCAATCCCCCAGTTACTGCTCTGCCCGATTCCCACCTGCTCCTGCACAGCCTCGCTGGCCACAGGAACCTTGCGTTAACTGGTCACTGATTTGCTCATCACATCCTCACTGCTGCTGGGTTTTCCTCCTTTCCCTCAGGAAGAGACAAGTTAGGCACTTCCACTGGCAAAGCCCTCCAAGGCACCTCCATCGCCTTAGTGGGAAGAGAGGTTTTTTTCCTGCCATTGGGTTTCTCTCCATGAACTGCACCAGACACGTCTCTAGTTGAGAGACTCCCTCGTACTTTCCCTGGTCTTTTCTTTCACCCCACTTGATCTGGGATCTTCCCCTCACCCTATTTGAACTCTACATCCTCACCTCTCTTATTTCTGCCATCCTTGATCCCAAAATCAAGTCCAGATCTCCAATCCTCCTTTCACGGGCAGGCTGCATGGAGACCAGCCCTGTGGTACCAGCCCAATGCCTCAGTCTGTTTCATTCTCAAGATGAAAGCACTGAGAACTGAATACACGGATGAAAAAGTGGCAAACCAAGCCAGCTCCTCCCGCTCCCCTGCTCCGTGGAAGGAGCCGTGCTTTTACACTGGGGCGAGTGATGAGACAAATGGCTCGAGCACCTGGCTGGTATGGAACTGATGACCCACATCGCCAAGGGATGAGCCACTCAACTACAACAGAAGCGTAAGGATTTGAGCAGTCACACCATGAGAGGAGGGAAAGTCTGAGGAAACTATTTAAGACAAGGAATCCTAAATACGAAACCAGTCCTATAACGCATTAATGCCTTTATGTGACCTCCATGGAAACCAAACAGTCACACCAAAAACTGTGAAACTGAAGGCATGCTGAATGGAAACAACTTGCTATGACTAAGTAAATTATCATTTATGAAGTCATCATAAAGTCTAGTATCGTAAATCTCCTTGTTGAGGGTGGAAACTGCAACTCCACTGACCGTAACCAAGAAGAGGAACCCATGCATCAGGAAATATTCACTGGCAGGCGAAACTGAGCCCCAAACCAAAGGTGATACCATGTTTTATTTACTTTCTCATGGATACTATTCAAAGCTGCAGCACAACGGAAATTAGACAGGGAAGTGAAGAAAGGGAAAGCTGTGGTGGGTGTGTTGAAGTTTCATCAGGACTTATCTGGCTTGCTGATAAGCCCAAGAAAAAATGAGCCAAGTCATCCCCTTTCACAGCACCTCAGAGGAACCAACACACAGCTGATTTAGTCCCTTGGTCTCTGCAGCTCAAAAGACTGAGGAGAAGACCAAGCAGGATTTGTAGCAAAAATCTCATGTCAAAGATATTTTTTGTGTTTTCTGTTTTTACCTTTTTTACCACTTTAAGAACCAATTTTATAACCAAGAGCCTTTCCTTTGCCAGACTAAAACCTGTATCCCTTTGAAGGTTGTGCACCATTTTAATTATTTCAGGCAAATTCATAAAGCACATTACACTGTAACAAAACCAAAACAAATAACCAATCAAACAAATGCAACCCAACAACAAAACCTGCCAAAGGCCTGAAGGTCAAAACTTGTTTGGAAGCCTCAGAAAACAAGTTATGCTTTTCCCCCATGCCAGAAGAAGTCTGAACTTGGCAGAGAGAGGAGCAAAACATCACCAGACACCTTGAGGGCAAGGCAGAGATGCTGTGGATAAAGAGGGAAAAAGAGCAGGGACATGGGATCACAGCATCCCTTGTTCAGCTGCTCAAACCATCTAATCAGAAAAGCCCTTGGCCTGAATTATCTTACCTGCCTTGAGAGGGCTTCCTTGACTGGAAAAAGTTTTGAGGTTCTTGGGGAAAGAAAAAAAAAATAGACATATTATTGTCACAACAATATACTGTTTCTTGAGGGAGTATTACACTTCAACAGCTCCAACAGGGGCAACAGACACCACCTAGAATAAAACTGAACCCATTCTGCCATGCAAAGGGGCAGTCCCTGCACTGCTGCGTGTTTGGCAGCATTGGGACACACCGTGCATTACTCTGCTCAGTGGACTGGACACAGACACCTGTTTCCCATCCTGAAGCCACTACAAACGCAACCAAAGTCAGCAGTACTGGAGCAGCATCATTAAGTTATTGCACTGACCAAAATCCAAGCCAAAATACATGCAGAACTCGGGTAAAAATTGAATTATAACTTTTCATTCAGTATTTATTTCTTATTCAGCACTTTCTAATCTCTACTTACTCTGCAAGCCACGGCAGAAAGAGACAAAACATATTCCCTTCAACACCATCGCCTTCAACTCTCAAAGCAAAGCTTTAGAGTCATTTCCTTTCAGGAAGCCAAAAATACCAGTTACCTTGCAGCAATGGCAAATGTGGACACTCAAGCCCGTTGAAATTCATGGCAGTTCTGTCATCAGTTTCTACTGGAGAGAAATTTGGGTCACGTCCACTTTCCCTGCAACTTGTCAGTAAGCCAGTAGAAATAAATACCCCATCTTTGGCACCACCAGCAACCTCTCTTCCTCCTGATAAGGATCATTTAATCCCACAGGCTTCTCCCCACGTGACAGGGCTGCTGCAGACTGAAGGGTGAGTACCTGGGAGCACCGGCACTACAGCAATGACCTTGGCAGGAGAACCTGCCAAACCCAGGACAAAACAGGGACTGGACCGAAGACCACCAACGCTGAACACTGACAGGCAGACAAGGAAGATCATTTCACATTAAAAGAGCTCTGCAGACATAAGTTAGTATTTCGTGGGTTTTAGCCACCCAAGCAATTGGCAATTTTTAAGCTCAACTTGGCAGTTTTAAACTGAACTTAAAGGAGTCAAGTCTGAAAATTAGCTTTCTCCCAAGAAAATCCTCATGGTGATCCTAGAGAATATCATTCCAGATAACTAAGAAATTTAGAGCTGCTTTAAAAGTTTCAGCCAAGTGTCCTCCTGTTATATGCTTATCAACAAAGGAATTGGCAACAGCCCATGGATAATGATTGCCAAAGGAGAGTTTCAGCTCGCAATCACTAACAGAGAACTTGTGCTAAAATCCAGCTTAATAATCACCAAGTTATGTAACCCTAAAATCCTAAGCACATAAACAGCAAAAAAACCCCCAAGTATCTGCTGGTATTAACAGTTAATTACGCAGTTAGCAGAATGCTGATACCAAATACTCTCCTTTGGTTTGCATTTGCATTTCAAAAGAGACAAACCACAGTTTTAATTAGAAAATACATAATTATGCCTTTACCAAAATGCTTTTTCAAGACCACATTCAATAATAAGCGATGAAAATGTACACGTGACAATAAATACCCTGGTTTAAAGTTCATCAGAGAAAGGTATTGACAGCCAGAAAAGGTGCCCATTAGGTATTGTTTTATGCATCCATTCTGCCAGGGCTCATTGTCACTTGCAGTGGTTCATCAACAAAATTACTGCTATATTCCATTTGCAGAGGCAATTCTCCTCTTATGCCAACAATGCCTCAAAAATCAAGACTTCACTCACGCTGTCACATAGAGCCTGGCATTTTCTGGAAGTCAACTGAGGCATGTCTTCATCTCATACCAGTCTAGAAAAATGACTTCCTAATTTTTCTTTAAATCATATTTAACTCTGCAGGAGAAGTAGCAAATCAAAGCATGTGAAAGGCATTTGGAGATGCCAGCAAATAGCTCACTGATGTGTTGAAAGATTAATGCAGCACCATGTTCAGACAGACACTTGCAAGGAACAAACCCCTACCCTAACCCTTCCGGCCAAGGATCTCAAGAAAAATGAAAAGAAACCCTCCCAAAAGGCTTGTGGATGTCCCAAAATCATGCTGAGACAATACAAAGAGAGCATAATTATGCCATGTTAAATGAAAAATCATTGGGCAAGTCTTCATGTTAAAGTCATAAAAAGTTAACAGTCAAATCCTTTTGCACACATCACAAGCTGGAAACCTGCCAGAACATTCAGTGGCCCAACTGACGATGAAGATGAAAAACAAGTGTTCGAGAAAGATCAGAAAAGTTAAATGAAATCTTTGCATGAGTGCTTTCCATAGAGGAGTCCAGGAAGGCTCTGCACCAGAGCCTTTTCAGTAAGCAAAGTGTGAGAACTAGTTTCAGATTAAAGTGTAAGTAGAAGAGGGTTTAGAAAGAAAAAAAAAAAAAAATACAGTAAAATGAATAGTAATAAATCACCAAGACCAGATGGCATCCATCCACGAGCTGTAAAGCAACTTAAATACGGAATTGCTGAACTACTAACTGTGCTGTGCAGCTTATTGCTTAAATTGCCCTTATAAAAGTCATGGAAGGCGACAAACGTGACTGATTTCTTAAAATGGGTCTGAGAGTGGGAAGGGAGCACTCCAGAGACCAGAGGCTAGTAAGTCTCGTTTCTATATCCAGCCAAACGGTTGAAAGAGGAGCATGAATAGATAAATAAATATGCTGTAAGGGAAGGAAGTCAGCACAACTTCGGCACAGAGAGGTCGTGTCTCACGAATCTGTAAGAGCGCTCTAACGATAACACAAGGACGTTCTCGTGGATACAGGCAACGTCTGTACGACGGAAATGCTTTGCACATGCCAGGTCTAGCTGCATCCCACAGCCATATGGGGTGAGACCTAAGCAAACACCAATCCTCTCCTCCTCCTCTCCTCTGCCCTGGTTTCCACACAAAGGAAACTGGGGCATGCATCTTGGGTATGGGCTCTAATACCGGTTGTCAGCGTGCCAGCATGGCTAATTACTGGTCTAGGACCTGCACACTGCTTTGCATGAGGAGGTATGCAGGGATGCAATCCTGGCAAGGTTGGATTTTAAAGCTATTAAAAAGATCTCCTGAAAGCTCCTAAAGAGAGCTTAGGGATAAGGAGGAGGTCTCTTCGGGGATTATTAGCAGTTTATAAATAGGAGTCCGAGGGTAATAACAAACGGACATCTCTCACAAGTAATGGAGGTTACCAGAGAAGTCTCACAGAGCTCCGCGCTGGGGCAAGGCCTGAGAACTGTGCTCATACATCATCTCAAAAAAAATCAGACCTATGGAAGTGATAGGGCTTGCTGATGACTCCAGACGATAAAATCGAGAGCTGCCTGTGAAAGACTGCTGAAAAATCCTGCAAGTCTGTGTGGCTGGCGGACAAAACGGAAGCTGAAAATCACTACATGGACAATGCAAACAGTATAATCATCTCCCATCGTACATAAAAAATAACAGGATTAACAAACATCACACAACAAAGAGACCTAGGTGTAACCCAGGACAGGTTTTTGGGGGCTTCTGCATTTTGAAAATGTTTGCTCGGTGTTTGTCAAAAAAAAGTGAAGATGTGAGAGAAGAGTTGAAAGCAAGAGAGAATTTGTAATTTTGCTACCGCATCCACTGCGCTCTGAACCCAGCATGTCAGTCTGGTCTCCTCCCAGAATTAATACAATGGGCTGGCAAAAGCATGGAGGGAGGAGCTGAGGATCGCCAGGGATTGCAGACAACTGATATACAAGGGGGGATTAAACTGATTACCCGATTCTTCAGCTCACAGAAGAAACAATAGGACTTGCTGGAGATCTAAGTGACGAATGCCGCACATGGGATGAGAAGGATTATATCCACTATTACTACTAACACAGGAATGAAGTGGCACTCCATGAAATTATCATCCACCTGCTTTAGAAACATTTCCAACAACCAAATATGCGTAATTACACCGCAGAAGTGACTGCCACGGAACATTTTAGATGTCAAGATTATAAATGCATTCGAAAAGTTATTAAGCAAATTCACAGAAGAAAGGTAAAAAGGGTTATTAAGCACAACTGTCCAAATGCAATCTCACATTCAGAAAGTACCCAAATCACTGACTGCTGCAACAGGCAAACGAAGAAGTATCATTTTACCGTTGTCCTGATCTTAAGCTTTCTTTGCAACTGGCCAGTTTAAAAGGATGAGAAACTGTGCTAGAGGGACCTTTCTTCTACCGGTTTCCTCACTCCTACAGATCTCCTTAAAAATACTTTATCTTCAATTTTCCTTTACAGTTTCACAGTTTGAACCAAAACACCCAAGAAATTTAGGAAATGTTTAGAGATAGAGGCATTAAAAGGCAGAGCCTTTAGGAATTTATGCAAAGAAACCAAATCTATTGCTTTGCCCAACCAATGACCTGCTTACAAAGAAAAAGCAAAATAAAGACTTGGAAAATCTAGCTGAAGCATACTACATCTATTCTGCACAGGCATAACAGCAGTTTTTCAAAATTTCCTTCTGTGTCTGCACTATCGTGGGGTGGGTATGCAAAAAACCCCTTTCATGTACATCTCTGGATGGGAACTGAGCTGCACTTTATGAAAAAGTAAATACTAGTAACAGCATATACAAAAAATTTACTGATAAAGATACTTCTCACTGCACTGACAGTTTGTATGAATGCAGTACTCCTCATCAAAATAATATATGCATGCAAAAATCATGCAGGGAGGATCATCAGGGAGTGCCTGATGACCTTTTAACAAGATCAGCGATCACACACACAATTTATTAGCAAAGAGTGAACACTGACGACTCCCATCAACAATCGTTCTGGCAACACTAATTAAAAATGAGGGATTTGGAGACTGCCAGATGAAAGAGATTACAAATATGTACCTAAATTTAGAAACTACAGGATTTACAGATTGCAAAAGAAGCCAAAAGGGTTAACAGTCACCATCCTGCAGAACATAAAGAAAAAAAGTAGTCATTTAAACAGTAAAAAAAAGTTACTTATTGGCTTTATCACCATTTACAGATGATCTAAGTAATCATCCCCCCCAAATATCCTCAAGGTATATAAGGTTAAAAAAAAAAAAAAAAGCTGTTCTTAAATATTCAGCTTATTTTATTACGTCTATCTTCCTGCTGTTACCATAGAAATCAGAATACCAGGAAGACTTACAGGCTTCAGCACTGAAAGGGCACAGAGAGGCTGCTGCATCCTTGCACTGCCTTATGCAACACCAAATCCTAATGGTCCCAGCTTCCACAAGCATAGTATGAGAGGATATTAGGAATGTAATGAAAAGACGATGACCATTTTATTTACTAATAAAATATACATAGTTATTAAATGTAGATTTAAAATAAAATCTCAGCTATTCAGCTGAGCTACATCTTAATTTTCACTTTAATTTTATGACTTTCCTCAGTGTTACAAAATCCTCACAGCCCATGAAAACACTAGCATTGAAACTTCACAGAAATCTCAATGTACTGAAGCTGTTTTCCCTGTCTCTGTCTACTTCATTTTTCTACAACAACTTTCTCTTTTGAAAACTGTATGCTCTGTTTTTCTGTTCTATTGCTAATATCAACCTCTGACTCCTTTCAAATTTTAAAACCTCAGACTTGGGACAATTATCAAAAGCATAGCATGAGACTCGATGCTTGAAATACTACAGTTTGATTTTACTGGAAGTTAAATCTGGCACTTTAAAGGATGTATTTATATTAATCTCTAGTAAACTTAGTTTGTTAAACTACACTAGATACATGGTATGTATTATTTAAAAATATTGGAGTAGACGACTGAATTTTGCAATGACAAATCCATCCGTACTGCACTACAAATGATAACAACCCGTAGTGTCACAATTGCCTGAAATGGAAATAATGAAAGGACAGCCACTTCTGCATTCAAAATCCATGGCCTGAAGCCTCACCTTATCAGTCAAAAACACTGACCAATATATCAATTGTTATATTCTGCTCTTAATGTTTTGGACATAATATTCAGTAAACTTCAGGTCCTACTGAAACCTTTTTACTGTGAGGACTGAGCTGCATACGATGTAACACAATAATTTCAGAGATTGAAAAAAGACATCCTTGATCCAAATGCTTGTGAAAACTGGCCCCCGTTTTTAGACTCAAGCTTTTAAAGTTCACTTCAATACTTTTGGGTACCTCATGCAATACCTAGTGCTGTTTTTATCAGGCAAATCCTCAAGTCCTTGACTAGAGTAAAAAAAAAACAATGACAGAATAAAGTACAGTGGCCAGGAAAGTCAGAAGCTGCATACTTATGCACCTATGATTTATTCTTTATGCTGCAGATGACAAATCAAGAAAAATCAAAGGAGAAAGAAAACACACAGCACATTAGTCATTCAGTGCATTTGCAAAATACTGTTGAAATATTGATGCTGTACTTTAATGTACTAAAGAGTCTCAACATGGTGCGTCTCAGCATTACTGAATCCTGTCAGTATCCCACATCATTGCTTTTTTACAGCTAAATAAGGCTGGAATGGTAAATAAGGTAATTTGAGTAAATTTTCTAAAAATAGTAAATGGTCTTGGAATCTTGAGCCTCTTCAGAAGTCCCCAAGGATTCAGAAATCCACGAGGAGATCATGTAAAACCTAAACCAAAAAGATATATCAAGACCTGTGGGGGAACTCTGAGGTCAGGCTGTCCCTTAGGGGTTTTTAAGCCAGCAGAAAACAATACATGCCAAAGAGGAGCAGGGCTTGAGATTTAATAGTCATCAGCAATTCCACAGCTGGGTTTTTGCCCAGTGGAGAAATAAGAAGTCACCATACCTCTTCCTCGGGGAAAGGAATGGATAAGCAGTGCAGCTTGCCATGAGGGATGCAGTTTCTGGCTTCCAGCTGGGAGGAGGAGATGTGCTGGGAGCAAAAGCCATGGCTCCAAGGGCAGCCCATGTCCCAGTGCTCCCACCGGTTTCCCACGTTGTGGGAGCGAGGATCCCTGCCATTCCATGTCTTGGCTCCTGTTGGGTTTCTGTTGGCAGTGCTGCACTCATAAATGCTTTTTACTCCTTCCTGAGCCTCTGAAAGGTTGCCAGCCAATGCCCTGACTTAATGTATGGGTGGAAGCAGATACCTGGGATGTTGCCACCACTAGCCGGCGGGACAGCAGTGCCTGAGCCCGTTACAACGTGAGCAAGAAGAAGCATCCCTTGCCTTTCTCTGGAATTTAGGCATCTGACTTCTGCACTGCAAAGACAAACCTCCTACTACTGAAAGCTTGGGCTCATCAGATTTCTTCTAGACATGAACTGTCACGTCACCTCTTTTCAAAAATGTTGAGGACTTTCCCTTCAGAAGGCCACTAACTTAGCTATTAGTTCACTGATTAATTCATCCAGTAAGGGAAAGACCAATGGAATTTGCAACTACCTTCCCTGCCTTCAAGGACCACGTCTTAAAGATCATGTTTTAGGCTGTTCCCTGTAGTAAACGCTGTGTTGTGCATAGTTTCAACCAGAATCCCTGAAAACAAGGTAGTGTTACATACCATTTTGTTTTGCTACATCCCTTGCTCTGTTCTTGCGCCATTCCAGGCAGCACCGCTCAGTTCCTGCTTTCAATTGTGTGTAATTCTACCCATTTAATGCTTTCGATTTAAATTGTCCATGCATATGCCTGCCTCAGGTTGAATTAGATTAGAAAATTTCAGCTCAAGTCTTTGGTTAAGTCTTAAAGAGAAATTTTCTCCCTCCCACAAGTTAAATAAACAGACAGTTTTTTTCTGTAGGATTTCTGTTACTTTTGCAGTAGGAATCTGAAAAGTCTCAGAGCTTAGGGCTTGAATTAGGGACAGCCTTTTGCCACGTCTTAAGAAAATCTTCCCCATTAATATCCCTCTGTTCTCCCAAATCCCTAGATCCATTCAAGGTAAGGCTTTCTCAGCGGCAACAAATGAAGAAAAACTCCAATAGTCTCTCACTACATAATCCTGTATCATCCCTACATTTCATCCAACCTGATCAAAGGAGTCACGTGGGAAAAGTATTATGGGATAGCATAATGTAAGGGTTTGGTTATGGATGCAGTCTTCAATGCATGTACCCAAATGGCTTAAACCACGACTTTGTGGACCACCTTAATTTTGGAATTTTGCAACTTCCTGAATTTGAGTTTGCACAGCTTTAGGAACATAATTGCAACACCTTTTGAGTGCTATTACATATGCAGCAGTCATTCTTTAAGAGTGTTTACCTGCAACAGGAATTATGCAGTGTCATGTATATGACAGTCTTTTAACAATTTACTGTGGATTAAACCCAAAGCTTGTGCCTACAGAATATTTGTTCTGATTGCAACTACTACGCTACAAAAGAAATGGATTAAAAACCCACACATGCCATAACTTATACAAACACAACATAAAATACACTGGTCTGTTTTATGCCTCTTCTCAAGCTGGTTTTAAGCATTTCTGTAACAGGCCGAGCAGCCATTTTCTTATCCCTCAGTAGAAGTCTGCACGTTTACTTAAGCCCAATTAAATCAATGGAATATATGCCTGATCCATAAAGACAAACAGTACACTTAATTAGACATGTAGCATGACTAAATGAAGGCGGACAAATATTTCCAGCCTTCCATAAGCCTAACAGGAAATCAAACCACATATGAGGAGGGAGGCATTTCACACTGTATTTGTACAATCAAAGTTACATTTAACAGCTATTAAGAACAGGGATCCTCATTTGTTACTTGCCTTGTTTACAGGCCTTCAGAATAAGAAAGAAAACAAGATCATATATCACGGCCTTCCAGAAACATTACGACTTCCTTTCATTCACAGAAGTTAAGAGTAAACGGAAAATTCATTTAACATAAAACAAAGCCACATAATTCTGCTAATGCCAACCTCTACTTTCACTCTTTTTCAACTGTTCATTGAAGAAAATGTTGAACCCTCTGGGGCACTGAGTGCATGCTACTGGCCAAGGACATTCCTGATTTTTTCTTGCATGGAGACGGGAAATGACCTCTGCAGGCACAATATGAAGAAATACCAAGAAAATCTTGGCCAGATGATAACAGAAAGATTACTCACTCAAGCCAACTGAAGGAAAAGTCACGGTAAAGCATCTCCCTTTCATTCTACACCAATTAACACACGTCCTAAAATGCTGAGGACAGTAAAACACTCAAAAAGTTGCACCAAGTGAACCTTAGGGAGGTCTGAAAAGCCAACACTTAGAACTACACATTACATTTCCAAGTTCATGGTACTCAAAAAGTAAGGTAAGATTAGCCCTTGTGGCAACCTTAGAGCAAACCTTCAAAGCACCTCACAAACAGTATTATGGTTTTTGCTTATCTGAATATTTTCTACACTGAGCTGTATCGGCCAACTTGGGCAATTCCAGTAATTCTCTTACTTTACCTCAAAATTGGGAAAAGCACTGCATCTCTTGAACTTAGAATCACGACACAGTAGCTTGGGAGGGACCTCTGAAGGTTTCAAGTCCAAACCCCTGCTCACAGCAGGGCTAATATCGAAGTTGGCACAGGCTTTGCCCAGTGAAGGCTTGGACATCTAAGCCAAAGACTCCGAGGTCTCTCTGGGTACCTGCTCTGCTATTTCACCATCTCTTTATGAAATGTCTTCTACTGCTGCCCAGAAGGCAGTTTATTGTGCCAGACTTGCAATCGAGAACTTTCATTTTTCCACTGAGCACCTCTACGAAGAGCCTGATTTCATCTTTTCTACAACAACTCATACAGAAGCTGAAGATTGCAATTAAATGCCCACTGCGCCCAGCATGATCTTGTCCTGGCTGCATGAGCCCAGATCCCTCTCCATCCCAGTCAGCCCCCAACCACCTAGGCCAACCTCCATGGGGCTCTGTGCAGTTTCTCAACAACTTCCAAAAATGACTTTGCTGGAGAGTCCAAAACTTGGACTCTAAATGCAGTCTCAAAGCCCATCCTGAGTGGCAACATGAGAAACTGAGTAAAAATATCAGCTATGATTCCCATCAAATATGAAACATGAGCAAAACAAAAACCCCTCCTATTCCAGCAATGTGGCCATTACTGTTTTGGAGTGAACATTGATCTCCTACTCTTTTATCTCCAAGGAAATTTCTTGCCCTGATTAGCTACTTCAAAAGCCCCTGTCTCCTTCTCACAGCTCCCGGTAATTTATTTTTTGTCTATTTAGAAGCAACTGCCTTCTGCTACCTTTGGGAGCTTTGCAATGAGTGCATTACCAAATATGTAGAAGGCCAGACCACTATCTTACATATATATATATCTGGTATGGGATGTTTTAATTTTGCACTCCATGATGACACCGCATTCCCTTTTTCCAACTGGATCCCAACGGCAACTTCAGTGTAACTCTGCAGGCACCTACGTTCAAGGCTTGCAGCATAAAACTCACAATTGATCTCGACTTCTGGAAGTTGCTTCTAGCTGTAGTACCCCAAATGCTAGCAATGCACACACTCTTTTGTTTGCAAGCAGGATTGATTTCCCTGTCCAATAAATTTTGACCCCCTGACTGACTTTCTTCAGATGAGGGAAAGCTGCTTTTGTGTTTGAACTTTTAGTCTGCACTTCCCCAGGAGAACTAAACTCTTCAAAGTTCACATTTTCACTTAGCTTTGGGTGCAGATACTATTTTTTTCCTGTGGTAATTATCTAATGTCTGAGTCATAATGGAGGTGCTTTCAACAAGGAAAATGGCTGACATTACATTTTCAACCACATGCACTGAATCACCAGTCCTCCCTCTTAAAAACAAACCAAACCGAAGGATCCTCCTTTGATACCGCTCACTGCTTGGGGACCAATCTCACACTCATTAATTATTTAGGAATTCCTAAATCAAAGACAGACTATTAAGACGGACAGCGACAAAGCATCTTCTCCAAGAAAAAGATTTCAGAATACTTTAGAAGATTGTGTGGTAAGTTATTTTTTGATAATTTTTTTCCTTTTCTTTTTTTTTTTTTTCTTCAAATGCACCCACATCCTATTGATTATGTCTCATTTTTACCTCTAGAAAAAACCCTCAACCTTCTGGGATAAGCAAACGATGCGACCCCTGTTTGAATGCCTGTGTATTCACTTAGATTTTGACTTTACTGTCTTGTAATAAACATCAGGAGAATGGAACAGAAATTAAATTATAGTCATCAAAAGCAACACACACAAACTTAAAATGTGAAAGAACACATACTCAGACAGAATGGCTGATCCTTCTTTTTGTCTGAATGCATCATAAAAGAAGTTATGTTTCATTACTGAAAAAAACATTTCGGCTTCTTTCATGGTTGCAAAGAAGGGTAATTAAGACTGTCAAGAAAACACATTGAACAGCTGTATATTGTTAACAAAAGCACCATTATATGACTGCTCTGAAAAACCCAGTAATTTAAACATTCACATTTCCTAGAAGTTAGACATTTTTCCAAGCTCCAGTAGATACCAAAAAATGTTCTTTCCTATAAATCTTGGTCATGTATCAGTCATAATTCAAGCCAGCAGGATGGTCCTAATTTGAAAACACATCCACATACATAAGGAGAAGTGGATGGCAGTATCAAAGCTTTGGCAATTGAAAAGTGAGTCCCTGAAAAAAAAAAAATCAAAATCTAGCAACTTTTTAAGCCTGAAAACCAAATAAAGACAGAGCAAACCTTCCAGCCTGTACCAAAAAGGGCCATTAAGGAATACTTACTCATCGAAGATCAGGTCTGGAGCAAAATAGAGGAACTGGCTGTTTGTGTGTTTGTATGATCTCCAACTCAAGGCAAACGATGATAGACACATCCATGAATACTGAATTAAAGTAATTTGGTCCTCGAGAGGCAAGTTTCTAAATCCTAGACATGAAAAGAGAAAATACCTGTGAACAACAAGGGTTGGTCAAACCATCACTGAATACATTGCTCATTACTCTTCTAGAGTTCACAAACAAGAGCAACGCTCGCACAAAGGATACTTCTGAAAAAACAAATCCGTAATTTTTCATTCCAGTGACAGAACTTGAAGTGACTATTATTCAAAGTGAGAGCTTTTTAAATATCAGTCACAGGCATACGAAACAAACACTGCATAAATCAAAAAACCCGCAACAATCTTCTCTCAGATGTTCATCCTGCACCTCCCATTGAGCGTTTTTTTCAACCGAGTCCACAGATTACAGAAGCAACTTGTCAAGCAAATAGTTCTTTGCCCTAAAAGAAACAGTCAAGTGACGTTTCACCAGATGACTCATGGTCCTACCTGGAAGTATCTTTGCCCACTTCACCACCTGAATCATCTGCTTGCCGGCCAGGCGGTTTAAGGTGGAGAGCAGGTACTCCGCTGTGTCTGGCTTCGAGCTGTCATACCCCGCGTACACGATCTCCGGTTCAATGCTTTCAAGGATCTTAACAGGAGAGGGAGTAAGTGCTGGTGAGATAGCAGACATGTGGGGGACAAGTGCAGTGTTTACAGAGGGCTCGGTCACAGGTGCAATGTACGTCGTCCCTTCCTCGGGGCTCTGGGGCGGCGGCTGCTGCCGCTGCTGTGGCTGCTCCTCGTGCATCCCTTTCAATTTCCCCAACTTTTTGGACTTCCGGGCTGTGAAGATGAGCAGTACAAGAGCAAAGTCAGCACAGAAAGCCAGCAAAACCCTTGGCTTTATAGAAAATGGAAGCAGAAGTATAATCTCAAAGTTTTTAAGTGAAACAGGTGCAGAACCTTAAAGAAATACTTCACTGCCTGCAGCATTGTCACACTGGAAAGAGGACCAAAACACACCTATAAGCTCATTTTCACTGCTTTACTGGATGTTTTTATAGATGACAGAATGTCCAGTATCTCTCTCCATACAGACATGCATAGAACGTCCTAGTTATTGTGGTCGGTGCCAAACAAAAATTTCAGAACTGTATCTGTTTTGTAGCTTAAATGAATCACTTATCACCTACAAGACTGCAATTCATGTCCGCCATTGCATTTGGTCATCAAAAGAAATCTGCCCAAAATTAGCAGATCCAGAGGCTTCCTAAGGCTTTTGCCTCAACTGGAAGTGTAGTCAACCCATTCTGAACAGCCAAAGCTACTCAAGTCCATTTGCTTTTGCCTCTGTGATACTTCCATAAGAGCTCTGCCCCCTTCTCTCAAGTAATTCTGAAATAATGATAAAAATATTTACCCACCTAAAAGAACAAAGACTGAGTTTGGTGTAACACCTTTCTATCAACATGTCTCTGATGATTTGCCTCCCCTTTTCTTTTAATTTGCTTCTTTCTTTAATGCTACCCTTCCTGCTTTTCTTTACTAAATATTCTTAGAAGACAGCAATGCTACAGTGCTTCCACTTGTTGAAGAGAAGCCAGACATTCTCTGTGGGTTGCGTTCCCAACTTTGCCATGTGAGTCAGAGATATGTAAGCCAGCAGAAAGCTCTGCTCCTGCCCCAACAAAATGATCTTGTAGCATGAGGAAGGAATGGGAATTAAAAATCAAGACAATTCAGTTAAAAAAAACACACACACAAAGAACCAAACCAAAACCCCATCACCACTCTTTTCACTATAGGGAAACGTTAAAAAAAAAAAAAATCTTTAAAATCAGTAAATAATGAACTAAATTTAAATGTTTGCAGCTCTTTCAAAGTTAACTTCTCTCAAATATAGTTTTTCTTACCTATCTGTTCACACCTGAAACCCTTGTCTGGACTTTTATCTTCCTGTCTCTTGATTATTACAACACTCCTTTTACTGGCATTGGTAAATAGAAGCCTATCTCACTCCTACTTGGAATACTATTGCAAATACCCTTCTTAGTCTGTGTCCTTTCCCAAGCCTACCTCCTCAAGCTTTTTTCCCCTGTCATCAATTCCCCTCCCCCATCTTTCCTTAAATATAGCCCCTTTTTTGTAGTTTTAGGATCCTTTCTGGCCAACCTCCATCTCATCCTTCCTCCCTTCTCCATTACCAAAACGTTCACTTCCACTCCAACTCAACACGCCACGCCACTGCCTCCTGGGAAGTTTTCAAAGCTCACTCTATGTGCTTGTTCCTGCTCCTCTTATTACGGTGCAGAAAACTCCCCAGTAAGACCAACAGAACTACCCCACTGCTCTTCTACAAACCAGTGTTTAGAGGAAACCCTCCTGAACAGCGGAGCTGCTACTGCTCTCAGATCACTGCTGGTGACAGCAGCCATTGATGTTTTACTGCTTCCCTGACACTGGGGCTGCCTGCCCAGAGCCAGAGGCTGGGAATGAGCGAGGCAGGATACAGACGCCCGGGGTCCAGGACAATGCACGCCCAAGTGCAACAATAGCCTGTTGTTTTCAACACTTCCTTGCTGGGACAGTACCTTGAACTCCGAGGAGCTGGTTTATCTCAAGATTCAACGGAAAAATGTATTTACTATGGTAAACATGGGACACTGCTACAGAAAACAGCAACGTTACTAATCACACAGAAGATCTGGAAGGTGCCCAGGCAAAGAGATGCTTCTCGACCATTGTCTTCAAAACCTGAATACAATCCATTAGTGCTGCAGCACATACTGCACGGAGCAGCGAGTCCAAAATCTGAACATCAGTTTGGTGTTGTTTCCATTACACCGTAAGGGATCTTAATGGCTGATCTCAGCACCAACAACCCTCAGGTGACCTACAGAAAACTTCAGAGATCTTTGTGTAACTTTCAACACCTTTCCTTCAGAGAGCTGAAGGAAATTAATATCATTAATTGATGTATGTCTGCTTTCAGCAGTTCCTTATTTTCTCCCTGCCTGCAGACATCCAGACCAAGTGAGGCAGATTGAATTTTTTAATAAGAGGATTGAATATGCAAATAAAGACGTGCTGGTCCTAATAAAATTGAGTTTAAATTCTTCTGTTCAACTAGCCACATACACTTCAAAACTTCTGAATTACTGGAAGCATTATCACAGGTTACATAGGAATAGCTGTCATTTGAGATTATAAGGAAGAAGTGAAACAACTAACTGTCAGGAAAGGTTTCACTGCACCTTATTCTGTCTCAAGAGACAGGACAGATGAGAAGATCCTTCTGGAAGTCCTTTCAAATCCTATTTCTTACTTTTCTATTACAAAACTCTTAAAAAAGCTCATTCAAACAATGAAGCAGAACTGAAGGATTTTTTATTCTCTGATGCATCAAGTTACATGGATATGGCATCCATTCTTCAAGATGTAATTTCTGATACTAGCACCCAAAAAGCCATCTTACAAGGCAGCAGCTGATCAAACATTTTGTTAAACAAACCTTTTCCTCACTCTGGAAAATAAAACAGAGAGAGTTACAGGCAAAGCAGGCAACCCTAATAAATTTAATCCTTAAAAGTAAGTGAAAATACTGTTGTTCCCCATTTGGTGCAGTTGTATCTATGTGACGACACCCCGGTGAAATCACTGTGAGCATTAAAGACAGTTTGCATTTATCTTAAAAAGGCAAAGCAGAACTTACAGATTTTTCAACGAAATAAACCTGTAGAGCATAGCAAGGACAGTCAAGTTCAGCAGAGTGTCTGATGATGAGTTAACAGAGCTATTGGCCATTGAAAACAGAGTTTAAAAATAAGCCTGAAGGAGTGGACAGAGACTGATGTTTGCTGTTATTATTCATTAAGTTTATCAGGCACTGTTTCTTTCTGTTATCAAAACAGGACTAAAAATAAAGAACTTTACATATCTTTCATGTTTGCAGAGGCAAAAAAGGCATTCGTGCCATAACCACACCATAATAAAAAAATGTATTGGTTTACCAGCTCCATCAAGTATCTAGCAACACAGATAACTGATTACATACTTTAGGCATAATTTTTTATGTTCTATTCTCCAAGAGTTTTTCATTAAAAGAAAAAAGAAATAACATTCTTCGACATATAAAACTGGCATTAAAATGTGTTTTAGTTTCATTTTCTTCCATTATAATGCCTTTAAAATGAAGCTGAGAAAAACATTACTACTTGACAGTCATGTTTACAGTGAAGAAAACTGTATTTTTCATTTGGCTTTGTGCCAGTGCTGTAGCTCAACTGGTTTGGTAACTCCCACAGAAACCAACAACTAAAGATTAAATACAAACTCTGAGCAGTACAAACTCCAAGCCGGTCTTTAGAAGCTGTTTTTCACATTTCCTCTCGAACTGCAATACCAGCTACAAAACCGACTAAGCCACCTCTGAGTCAGTGGCAAAACTGAGTGCAACAGCCATGTTCATCAGGATTGCTCCCTGGAAATGCTCTGACTCTCCACACGGACCAGAGGATGGGGCATGCATGGGGCATTTCATGTGACAAAGCTGAAGTCTGAAGCCTGTTTGGGGTTAGGACAAGAGTTTCATCCAAATGGCTGCACAGCAGTGACTGTGTATTATGTATAACTGCAGGACTCCTTGCCCCTCCTGTTCAGTGTAACTGCAGCCAGGATATCATATTGTAATCCTTGTATTTTCAGATCACCTGAGATAGAGTAGTAATTGAAGGAAAAAAACGAAAGTGAAAGACACTGCCTATATACCTGAGGTTTAACACTTCAAATATCTGACATGACTTTGGTTGAGTGAGTATTTTAGAAGGTCAATTAAAAAAAAAATAAGGTGAAGCATTNAAGTATTTTAGAAGGTCTTGTACATGCCAATTAAAAAAAAAAAAATAAGGTGAAGCATTTGAAAAGTTATGAAGTTGGATTTTAAAAAGGTACTTCCAAAAGACCTCCTCTGTAATTCTGTAACTCTAACAATAAATTACAGTATAACAGAGGAAGAATAAACCACAAGTGAGTTGGACAACTGGTTCCTTAGTATTGACCCCTCACATGTAAGACTCCTGTCTCAAAGCTGGCATAGGCAGGCCTGTGATCTCAGGATTGGGAGTTTTTGTGCCATCTGTAAAACACTAAATAGGTTTCTGGTCTTCAGGGAATGCTACTCTAAGCCAAATAACAAGACATTTACCTGGAAGTGACCCTACTGTAAACTGTTTTTGCAATACAAACTAACATGAATATCAGTTAAAAATCCACGGCATTCCTGATTTTTAAAGATTCAGTTTGAGGTGTTAGTGCAGTTACAAGATAGGTAAACTACTATACTCTCTTTTTAAAAATATCACAGTAAACTTACACATGCTATACGAGTCGGGTCTAGAGGAAGCTAATCTATACTCCCTTTGTGCCCAGAAAATATACACAAATGAAGTTATGGAATCTAGACACCTCAAAACCAAAAGTTTTCATCAGTATTATTGTTAAAAATGCAGGATCCAGAAATGCTAGAGAACTAAATGCTATTAAGAGTAGATAACCCCCCATAAATATTATGATTTAATTCAGTAGTTTTATAAGAGTTTGTAGAATTGTATCAGTCTTCAAATTTACCAAATAAGCAATGCAAAGTGCTCTGCAAATTCATGCTAGCTTCCAGTTCTCTAAAGTGAAATCTGAAATTGAGAAAATTATCCATACTTCTATGTAGAGGAAATTGTAAGACTTGTAATGATAATGCCCTTGAATCCCGATTTTTTTTTTTAAAGGTGATATTCAGAGCTTGCCTTGATGTCTATCAAAAAGACATTTATTATTTGTATAGCTAAAGACAATAATATTGATGGCTACTTCTAGTGCAAAGCAGAGAACATCAGCAGAAGGAAAGGGGAGACCAAAATGGACACAGCACAGGACACAGAAGACAATGGAGGTTTAAAAAAAGAAGAAAAGGAGAAGAGAAAAATGGCAATTGGAGTAAATACACAAAATGTAAAAGACGAAGGGTAAAAAAATCACTATATGCACTTCAAACAAGGTATAATTTGGGATTATTTCTAAGTATGCACTACACCACCAGTCATCTAGGCAGCCTGAGGGTAGACAATACGCTGCAAAACAAACCCAACTCTGACCACCTTTAACTGTGTTGGCTCTGTGTGCCATGCCAGTGTACACCTGCATTTCAAATACTTGAGCTTCTCCATTCAGGTCCCAGCTCCAGCGCCCGAGCACTGCAGCTGAGCTACAACCACCTTTCCAACCTCAACAGCTGTCAGCTTTCTCCCTTCCACCCCGTGCCAAATGCTGAAGGGCTTTCCTGCACGCCCTTCCACTGCCACCTGCCTCTGCTCTCCAAAAGCAACCTGCAGCACCTTGCTGCACCACAGCTACCAAAGGTACAAGCTGCCAATTCCCCCCTTGAGGCAGCTGCAACAGCCTTTGGGTAGACTCTCCTCTGAGCTCTCACCGAGCGTCTCCACCTTTGTATAGATAAATGCTCCACCAAAATGCCAGTTTTTCCTCCTCTGAATCTTTTCATCATGTTTGCCTGGTGACTTTGTCTCGCTTACTTCAATGAACTGACATCTGTTCTCATTAGCTATTTTACTGCTACCACAAATAGTGTTTCCCTTCCCCCCCAATCTGTTGTATCTTGACATATATGAAAATTTTGAGCTATCTTGGTACAGACATTTTTTCACTTAAGTGTCTAGCACAATGGGAAATGAGATTTTGCTGAGAAATTTCTAGACAATAACACAGACTTTATATAGATACTTACACAGACACACATATGCATGGAAACACATGGAATAAAGTGCAAAGCAGGAATGCAAACGAGATCTTACAGCATCATCCCATTCGCCCTACAAAGTGCAGTCAGGCATGCACCTTTCTTCAGGAACAGAAGAAACGAGCAAGACATGATCCTAAAGCTTCCATAAAACTGATTACCCACTTTGGGAAGCAAACCACTGATTTTCAGGTAGAGCTGCAGTGGACGAAGAACATCTAAACGTGACCCTGAGCGTCAAAATCATAGAATATCCTGAGTTGGAAGGGACCCACAAGGACCCTCAAGTCCAACTCCTGTTGTGCCATATGTAAGAGCAAGGATCACGTACAAATCTGGGAGACACACAGACAAGTGGATGAGTCACTGCTTTAACTGGACAAACCAAGGGGAGGAAGTAAATGAAAAGCAACTACTGAAGCAGGGGGCGAGTTGTACAGGGACTTAAAAGGAGAGCACAAGATCACTTTATCACATAAGACACACTACCAAGAGGACTTCACTCTCGCAAAGCAGAGGGCCTTTCAAGGGTGATTTCTGCAGTGGCATTTGGGATACGCTGAAGCGACCGAGCAGTCTGCCTAAATACGCAAAGAAAGGAAGACTGCAGCTGGTGAGGAAGAAAACAAAGGTCCTGGCTTCACACGGCAAAATAAATTTTAAAATCTGTTTCTGACAACTGTGATGCAGAGGAGATAGAAAGTGATAGAAAATGCTATCACTTGCTGTTGAGCCTGAGAAATCAGTAGTCTAATTAACAAAGCAACGAAAATTTCCCAATTTCTTATCCTCTGCCAGCAGAAGCAAGCTTTTACTGGAGAATAAGCTCAAAACCACTGACTGAATTCAGCAGAATGAAATGGTAGGCATAACTGAAACAATGACATAGTTTGGCATTGCCAACATCATTCACAACTGTTTACTAATTAATAAGTAACACTTATATCTGACAGGATTGGACAACCTAAAAGACAAGAAATAAATGTGAAGTCTGATCTGTGGAAATGTTACATTTTATTTGCCTTTCGTCAGACCCTGCAAGGATCCAGGCCCATCCATAAATGTAATTCTTCTTCTTGGTTCACATTTGATATACCAAAAAGGGAGGCACAGCATGGATGGAAGAAAGGGCTTCTAGTGTACGTTTTAATGCATCTAATTACACACTATTTTCATTGTGTTCACTTAAATGTATTTTGATTTTCTATTCTAGTTGAATTTAAACTGCTAATAAGACAGACTGTAACTAGGTAAATATTTCCTGCTTATTACTTTGGTTTCTTACAGGACAATTTCTGAAGTGTTTGCATTTTGTTTTGTTTGGAGCAGATTCTAATACATGATGCAGTGCAATGCTGCTCCAGCACAGGACTGTAAAGCACAGAAACAATATATCTGAAGCAGTTTATCCTATTGCCTTGAGCAGGATCAACTGTACTTTGCCCAACTCAGTATATCATTAATCTCCAATAACAGGAATTCCACAATATCCCCAATCTTCCTCCAACATCTAACCACTCAGTTTTCTCCCAACATCTCCCGATTTTACATCATTTTTTTCTGCAGTAAAGTTGATTCCTCTTCATCACTGGCCCCAGTGGCCATTAAGAACTTACCATTCCTGTCCCATTTTATGCCACTTTTTGAACTGACTGATATCATGGCCTTCTTAATACGTTTCTCCCTTCTACACTAAAATAAAATGAGTTTCTTCAACTCTTCCTTACAGATATATGTTTTTATGTTTTTTTTTCCCCCCTAAGCTTTTACTATCCTTGTTCTTCCGTGGGCTGTATACACCTTTCTTCAGGCAGATGTTATGAAATTTCAGCAAGGAAGATTCAGTTCAGATGTTAAGAGAACCCTTCTAAATGTAAAGATCTGGTGTGAAAAAATGGAATAGGTTATCAAGGGACACGGCAGATTCTTCCAAACTGAACAACTTTGAGAAGAGTTAAAAGATGTGTGCTTCACTTCAGAAGGACACAGGTACTGCTAATCCCACCAACCAGGACAGGAATGTAGGTGACAATTTTACCAGGCTGCCCAAACCCCTCCAATCTGTCCAGAAGTGCTGAAACCAGACACAATCATCAGGCCCACACTTGCCAGCTCTGACAAGGAACAGAAAAATTCCTTGGTATCAAACAAGTCTTGCCTATTTTTGCAACAATTTTACAACGCCAACTCTAAATTTAACTTAAAATCATCACACAGCCATGCTCCTTTCTTCACTGCAGTCCCTCAACAGCTGCTCTCAGGTATCTCATTTCTTCATACCTCCACGTGCCCTTCTCAACATCACCCTCTGCACTGCACCAAAAATGCCATCATGTTGGTTGGTTTCAGACACTAGAACTGAAGATGCTTTTGAGTTCTGATTCTGTCCACAAAGGAGAATTTCCAGATCTGCAGCTCTACATATTTGTTCTCTACTTTGTTATACATGTAATTACTAAAATTACTAGTAGACCAAGAACGAACCCCCAGCAGGACCCTACTTCAGATGTCCTTTCAGTATAACAACAAACCACTCACACCTACTTCAGAAGGGCGCTATTTTGAGTAATTATGTGCCCACTTAATGAGAAATATTGTAATATTTTAAGAAGAACGCTGCATTTCCTTCTGATTACACTTACGGCTCGAGATACTGAGCGGTGAAATACAAACACCTACAGGGAGGTGGCACCTCACACCAGCGCTTGCACGGAACAGATGCTATTCCTCTGAAGTGCCGCTGCCTTGTGCACACGGGACTCAGGACTGTGGATCCACAGCCACAGAGACCTGCATGCAGGGATGGCCTTTGCAGCATGAAGGTGGCACAGAAGATGCCATCTCAGTTGTCTCAGAAAAACTAAGGGGAAAGCCTAGATCAAATATTGTGCATTTTGAGGTCTGGTTCGATGATGGAGCTCAGGTTACCTACCGGTCTAAGATGTGGGACAGTAATGTCCATGGAAATTAAGAAGGCAAGGCACTGAGGAGGGTTTGGGTAAGAGACAGAGGGCATTAATCCCTTTTTCAGTTGTGTTGAGCTTCAGGCTAAGCATTTGTGAAGAGATAGCAGGCAAAAGTGACAAAAGAAAGCTGAGATCCAAAGTGCATTTTGCAGGAATATTTAGGTTGTCAGGGAAAATGTCTAACACATTTGCTTGTTTCTCAGCAATCCTCAAAGTGATAATTAAATGAAAAATAACAGTTTCATGGGGGTACTCCTCCCTGTGTGGGAACAACTTTCACCAAATGCCAATTAGTGGTTTCCTGTTAAAATCAAATCAAGCTGGTTTTGATAAAGCTTTTTAATGAGAAATGGATAAAGTATGAAAATTCCCCCCACATATATTTCATATAAAATCCCAAACTGACATAATAGAATCTCACAGCTAACATTCCTGGTATATAAAACTCCCTCTTGTACTTCTTCATTAATTTCAAAAGAAATGTATTTACTAAATATTTAAATCATCCAATAAACAAAGCCTTAAAAAAAGCTTACAAAAGAAAATTATAATGTTAATGAAAGCCAGTCTTAATCAGTCCTTTTCAGACGCTCCCAAAACTAATTTTTTACTTATTCATTTTTCAAATGTATGGCAAATTCAATCATTTTGGAGCTAAGTGTTGTCTACTAAATGCATCAGTGGTTTTGACTATTTATCAAATAGATCTAAAGACAGGCAGTAAAATGCCAAAACAAATGTGAAGAGGAGGTTACTTACAGCTCCAGTATTTGTCACTTACAACTCTATGACACCTGTAGCAATGAAACACCAGCAGCTTGAACTGCAAGCACTGGTAATAATTTGATTAAAAACAGAGTTAAGGAAACTTCAGAGAACAGATTTTGGAATCTTCCACTGTACCAGACTGAATACTCTTGGCTATGATCACTGGTTTCTGCCTTGTGCCAAGTGACAACCTTCCCTCCCAAGACACCCATTCCCGTCCAACCTTCTGCAGGAGTTCCTCATCCAAGTCTCTCTTGCTTTTATTTGGGTTGATACCCAATGCTAACTCTGTTCCACTATTTATGTGCCTTCCATCCCCATCCCATGACACAAAGACATCTCGACCGCCCTGTTACAGTCCTGTAGACATTTACCATGTATAGAATTTCCTCTCTGTAGTTACGTTGGACACACGGGTTCTCAACAAGCTATTCAGAGTTACTCGAAGGCACTGACAAGCAAACTCTGCCACAGCACCTCTCACGCCATATCTTGAGTGCCCACGCTTCCACTCTATGCTAAAGAGTGTGCCGTGTTTTTAATGCTTCATTTTTGTTCTACTATTGCTAGAACTAAGCTTTTTAAGTGTTATACTTCCCTCTGTGGTCTTTCTGGTTGCGCCGTAACGCACCATATTCCCACCTGAATTCTCCCCAAGTAACAAAAATTTTGAGATTCTTTATCTCCTCACCCGTACGACTTCCACATCCCCCGGTTTTTATCAACTCAGATTTCTCTCCAACGGCCTTACTCCAAATACATCCAGTGCTGCAGGCCTGTCCCTCATCTTCTAGAAGTTATCTACCCCACTTCTCAGAACAGCAATGCTACCTGTGAAATACAAGCTGGCTGTTTATCTTCTGCAGTCCTTTTGGCCATATTTTCACCATCTAGTTCATGATTAGTCATTAAAAAAGAAAAAAAGAAGTATAACCATGTTAATCTCCTGCTTTAATAAATCACCCTGAATGTTGCTGAAAACACCCTGTTGGTGATATTGAGCCCTTTTCCAGGGAAAAAGCAATTCTCTAATGTTACCCTTTTATATGATCTGGAAAAACTGATGGCAGAGAACTGCAAAGGTTGTTTTTTGAGACAGGTATGCTTACTGCATCTCACACTTATTTTAACAAAACACAGATACTAAAAATGGAAAGCTGTCCACTTGGGAACTGATGGGCAGAAAAAAGCAGGAAATAAGATTCAAAACAAAATACAAGTTTCTAAAGTAATTGTGAAGACATATGAGAAGACAAGGGGAAAGAACAACAGGTTCATGTGCTAAGGCATAATCTGTGATTGAATAAATTTTCCTTGTGACATCACTGGAGTAAACCACATCTCTATAGTCAATTTGTCAATTTAAAACCCGTGAACTGCCAAAGTAGCAGACAATCAAAAGAGCAACACAATGTCAGAAGAACAAGGGCACGGCTTGCACAGCCTAAGTGTCACTTTTCTCCAAAACATACTCTCACACAGAGCACAGAGATACAGAGTAGCTCATACAAGGAGGATCAGTGATGTCGAAATCTAAGAAGTATTTTTGTACACTGAAACAACGTTTTCACTTTTTTAAAAATTTATTTTATTTTGAGATTCACACACACATTACTTCACTTACCTGACATTAATCATAGTCTGCAAGAGACGTGGGACAGTTGCACGATCCATCCTCTTGTTCAGACCAGAGCCAACTGTACCCTCATCACTTCACTCAAATGTTTGGCTTATCTGCTCTTTAAGATGCCCAACGATAGACGCCAAATCTTCCCCAGACCATTTATTTGAGTGCTTCCCTGTCCTTACAGAAACAGGCGCTTTCCCATCTCCTCACTTGCATCTTCCTTGCTGCTCAGGACTTTCTGTCCTGCTTTTCACAGACATGGAAAGCAGATCATCTCCCTTTTCTCTTTACTAATACTTGTTGATAAAGCAAAACTTGTTGTACTCCTCTTCAACCCTCCCTCCAGCCATTTTTTGACTAAACAATACCAAGTAATTCAATCTGTCCCCACCAGTCAAGTGTTAAAGGCTACTGATCACTCTCATTGCTCCACTCCAGGGTTCCCTGAATTGGTCCATTCGTTGGAGACAATGAGGGTTTTAACAAAAACCACAATTCAGCACAGTGAGCCACCACACTTAGTCCAAAGTTGTGTCAAGCATGGCAAGTAACGTCTTCACACCCTCTTACTCAGGTGGAAACTCTCTGAAGCAATGGCTCAGCAGAAGCTAAAAAGAAAGTTCCTCCTGCTCCTACAGCTTCTCCCAGTGATAGGGAAGTGAGTAATGGAAATGAACCACCAGAGACCACAGGGAGAGGTTTCAGAAGGGTTCTGGTGATAACCAGCAGCTCTGGAAAGAGGAAGGGAAGACACAGGCAGGCTTTCACACCAAGGACTACACTTTTAACTGTGCAGAAGACTAAAAGGACATGGACTTACAGCACTGCGGAAGGAAGCATGATAACTTGGTGATTGAGGAAAAAACAGAGTATCACCAAGAGCTGTGTGTAGCAAATTTTGGAAACGCAGAAGCACTCTGGTCTACTCCAGTACGATGTGGCAAAGCAATGAACAGCGGTGTTACAGGCTTGCTTGCTTGCTTTTATGGATCTGTATGAGCAATGAAGTGAAATAAAAATTCATTTCAGATCCTCAGGAAAACAGGCCGTGAAATTTAAATATCCTGCAGAGAGGTGGTGTACCAGGGCAGAGAGGAAAAAGGGGGATCAGCCCTGGTTCTGGGGAGTCAAGAGGCCACAAACCTCATCTACCCTGGGTGCCTCCTGGAGATGAAAGCTGGAGCCCTGACAACTGACAGAAAAGCTTAAAAGCTGATGGGCACTGCACAGGGGGTCCAGGAAAGCCTGTCAGGGGATGTCTGGCAGAAGGCATCCAAACCAGAGTCACTGCTGTGCTTCAGTGTTATCACCAAACAACGGCACAAGGGTGAGAGATGGTTTTTCATCTCTTCTGGGAGGACCTGAACCTTCCTCTCAGAAAACTGCAATCACCTGTTTCCATCTTGTGTTTTGAACCAAAGACACCCTGGTATAAAATCCAAAGTGCTGGCGAAAGAGTGACCTCTGAGCCTGTACAGGGAGTGCTGTGCAGTACCAAAATCAGAGAACACCCCACAGAGCCTCCATGCACTGTACTGCCACGTGACACGAGGCAGGCTGGGACACGCACTCCCAGCAGGAGCCCAGGAAAGTTGTAGCTCCTTTGCAAGGCTGGTGATCAAGGGTGTTACACCGTGAACGGTATGGTGGAGAGTCCAGCACATAAAACAGGGAAGTCTGGAGTTCAGCAGACCCGTGCCAAAAGCCTGAAAGGCTGTTCCTGGAGCAAAGACAAATGTTGCTGGCAGCTGGGCACTTGCAGAAGGCAGAGCTGGAACCAGGAAAACTTGCAAAAAACAAAGCATGAACCTGATTAGGAGTTTGATCAAGGATTGCTGGATGTGAGCTGTGTGCTTTCAGACAAGTGCAGTGTGACTTCTCGAGCTGCCTTCACATATAAAATCACCAGCAAAATGCCAAGTATAAGGACACACTTTCAATATTGCTTTTAACTGATGCCCGACAGACTAGTCTGACATTACCAGTCCTCTTCAAAGTTCTGCATTTTTAATCATCATTCAGAAATAGTTTCATAATAGTTGTAGCAAGTGACTGTTCTCAATTATCTAATATTCACAGAATCACAGAACCATCTAGGTTAGAAAAGGCCTTAAGATCATCGAGTCCAACCATTAACCCAACACTGCCAAGTCCACCACTAAACCATGTCTCCAAGTACCAGATCTACATGTTTTTTGAACCCTTCCAGGGACAGTGATTCCACCCCTTCCCTGTTACAATGCTTGACAGCCCTTTCATTGAAGAAATTTTTCCTAGTATCAAACCTAAACATCCTATTCAGGAGGATGGTACAAGCTGAAAAGTTGTAGGGTCATACTGAGAGCAGGGCAAGAGCAGTATAACATGGAAGATGGACAAAAAAATAGGAAAAGTTCATTGCTTAACCCATTGGTTGCTACAAGATCTTAAACAGCAGGACCCACTTTTTTTTTTAAAAATATATTCACGGTGTCTGGGGTGGTGATGCATACCAGTGATAATCTAAGAACTGGTAGCTACAAGTACCACAAATAAGTTTTCCAGCTACAATGCAAGAAAAATCTACATTTGCTTAACAAAACCCACAAATTACTTCAAGATACTGCCGATAGAAATTTCTTGGGAGAACTGACATAAACTCAGCTGAACGTTCAAGTTAAAAAGAATATTGACTAGATTCCCTCAGAAGAAAATGCTACATAACAAATGCAAATAAAAATGCATTAAAGTTAATGGCATTTCAAAATACTTTGCAGTTAAAGTCTAAATGAAACAATAAAAGTTAAACATACATACACCAAGTTGCTTATGTCTTACACAGAGGGGTTTACTTTAAAATTCATGAAACCTTGGTTAGCAGAAATGTTTAAAGAAAACCAATACGATGCATTTTTGCTGTATTTTGAGTTTTTCTTAGTTTTCTAATACTCAGATTTTCCCTCTTCCTTTTCTCCCTCTTGCTTTCTTTTTTCTCAAAAAGATAGGAACAATGATAATAAAAGCCACATAAGCTTCAGTAACTGAAAATAATACTGCAGTCTTAAATCCCTACTAGTATGAGTTATTAAACAGAAAATAGAAAGCTGGCCAAAAGGTGAAGTACTGTATCTTATTACTGATTCTCTCAATTAACCTGTTTTTCAGATTACTGAAATATTTTAATGTATAAAAAATAAGGGTATCTGCAAGCGAAGACTACAAATCACACACAGCATCTTGTGCATGAAGTGTCTTACATATGTAAATGTATGCAGACCCAAGACTCAGATTTCAAAGGCAATCTCTGCAGACAGAATGATGAGCTACATAATTTGCAAGGTGAAATCTATTTTATGTCCCTTCGAGATCCAAAGGGTCCTTCAGCAAGCTGCTTCTCACTGTTGTGGGAGACCAGTGCTGGAGAGTCTCAGCAGTGCTTCATATGGGAGCTGAAGCAGGAAAGGACTGCAGTCCTCCATGGCACTGACCTTTTTGTCCCCTCTGCACATATGGGACGTCACATGGCAGAAGAGGGATCTTCTCTGATCACACAGCAGAAGAGGGAGGGATGCCTGGTTACTGTGTCACATCAAAGGGGCAAGGACCAACCTGCCAACCAAAGGGGGGGGGTGGTCCCCTCAAGTGACATTCATTTCCATTCTCCAGGCTTCAGCGCAGAGCGTGGCACACCGCAGGAACGACACCGGGAGGCTCCGAGCCACCCCGGCTGCAACGTGATACATCCCAGGGACTGCTGCCTTAGGGGATGGTGGTGGTGGCATGAGACACCCTGCTGAGCATCACTGTGGGACTGGGGGTCTCGTCATGACAACCCCCCACCCCAAATGTTACCACGGGGACAGACACAACTAAGGAACAGCAGCACGAGGTGGGAGTCAGACGAAAACGTCTCGTGCTAAAGCGAGAGACTCGCCAAATCCCATCGCAGCGTATGCTGGAAGAAGCTTCCCAATTCGTGAAGTCATTCTGGTCCATAATTAACTAAAAATTAATTACAGAATCTTGAAAAGAGCAGAAACCGAAAATGGGCCAGCATACCTTCATAGTGCAGTTGCTCACTCTGAATCTCTTCCAATAATTAAGCCTAGCATATGCCATCGGAGTTAAAAAAAAAGGTAACAAAACAACAAACAAAATATTATTCCCAAAAAAGTTTGAGCCCCACTTGCTGAAGGGGTATGTCTGTCTGCAGTGCACACACATACTTTCTAGAAGTAAGGAGCATGATTTAACATGATACTTGGCAACTTCAGCTTTGCAGAAATTACAGGTTGCAGATGCTCCTCATAAAATCAAAACAAAAATTGAGAAAATAAGATAATTAGGTAAATTATTTGCTGACTTGATGAATAATTTTCTAAAGATTATTAGAGGATATAGAGCTTGGAAAACACTCCAATTTTTCAACAAACAAAAGGAGGAGGTAAACAATAAAACTGCCAAATTATTTTGGCTGAGCATTCATGAAAAGGTGTATTTTGTATCACTGAATTACACATATTTTCTTACAAGGTGCCTAATCGTGGCATGCTGCCACCTATCAAAATAATCTTTTTTTTTAATTTAGAAAAAAAAATTTAGCATGCTGGGAAGTAGAAGATATGCCATCAAAACAAACCTGCAAGACTTCGACAGAGTACGAAAGCACCCTATTTTACTATTTTAAAAATACTGAGAAACAGCATTATCAAAAGAGAAAAGAAAAAAAAAAAACTAAGAAAAAGATTAGCAGATTAATCAGAGATAGTGCAAAAATCTGCTGCAGAAAACATGGAAACACTATTTCCAATTTCCAGTTTTCCATTACAGAGATTGGTATCTTCAGTAACAGTAGGAAGACAATCTCAAACGGTCAAGTTACAAAATTTGCTCCGTAACCCCCCTATTTCAGTAACTGGGAGGAGCTGGGTGGGTGGCAGCCTGGGGTCTCAGACTCCCATCTGTACATGGGGAGGGTGGCAAAGGAGAGTCAAGTTCCTTTCCAGCCTAAGGGAGACAAGGCCTTGTTCCCTGAGGCAACATTTCTTCTTGATCAACTGGAGGTTGGGTTTTTTCCTCCCTCTTTTAAACAAATGGATAAAACATCATAGTTACATATAAACAGAAAATAAATGTCCATGGCTTCAGCAGCTTGCACACATTTCAGCCCCGAGCTATGCTGATGACCCTTTTGCGTGTCATCTTATTCTATTTCTCATGGATCAAAGCGCGTCGGCACCTCTAGATACAGTTTGGGGTCTGTGCTTACATTTGCTTCCCTTTCGAGGGTGAGAGCTTAACTCAGATCTACTGTGCAAAGAGCACAGCACCCTGCAGTGTAACACAGCTACTGTTACAGTACTGTGCTGAAAAGAGGACGTAAAATTACATTGCATTTATAAATTCAGTTTTCTCCAGCTCCTTACTGATCATGCAGCCTAATAAAATACTCGCCCATTTTGCCTGTAAGTCCAAGTTAGAACGAGGTAAAAGCCCATTTTCACTGGAGTAATGTATATTCTCGGCAAAACTAGGCTGACCACATGAAATTACAGTCCGCAATGTAACTTCATAATAATACGACCATACTCATTCTATTCAAGCTAATTATGAAAAAAATGTTATTTAATACCAAACCTTGGCATTTTATATGAGCACTACTGTTTTCAAGTACCCCTTAATACCTCTTCGTGTCATTTCCACCTCCTTTTCACCTCCGCTGACCACCACCACACCAGAAATCCCTTGCAACAGCACACAGAAGGTCCCAAAACTAAGCCTGAGATGCTGTGGACGTCCAGTGTTAAGGTCACCACCAGAGACAGATGGCATAAGCACTACAAGTCCTTAAACTACCAACCTTTCCTGCCAGAGCTGGACTGGCTCAAAGGCTGGGAGGTCCATCAGCATGATTTGGCAGCCCTTGGGGTTCTCATTCTCTAAACAGTAATGGTGCCTCTGGGCTGCAGGGGCTTTACCTCTCCCTGGCAGCCTCACCCTCTGCCTCCAACCTGCCCTTTCCCTCTTTGACCACGCAGAAGGCACTGCACTGACACCCAGAACCATCCCCCCATTATCTCATTCAAGACAGTGATTGGAAAGACCTCCTTATGCCATTTTAGCTCCTTTATGTGGCATAAAGGGGTCAAATCAGGAGTGATGATTTCACCTCCAGTTTCTCTGTGTGATGAAAATCACCGAAACAGCTGAACTGCAAAGCTCAACCATGTGCCAGCTGTATACTGCAGAGGCAGACTTGGCCTTCTAGGTCATAGAATCACAGAATCATTAAGGTTGGGAAAAGGCTCTAAGACCATTAAGTCCAACCATTAACCCAGCACTGTCAAGCCCATCACTCAACCATGTCCCAAAGTGCCACATCTATGCATTCTTTTGAACACTTCCAGCGATGGTGATTCCACTGCTTTCCTGGGCAGCCCATTCCAGTGTCTGACCACCCTCTCAGTGAAGACATTTTTCCTGATATCCTGATAGATGTCACCTGGCACAACCTGAGGCCATTTCTTCTCATCCTGTCATTTGTTATTCGGGACAAGAGACTGACACCCACTTTGCTACAACCTCCTTTCAGGTAGTTGTAGGGAGTGATAAGGTCCTCATCAGACTTGTGCTCCTGACCTTTAATGAGCCCTATTGCCCTTCTCTGGACACGCTCCAGCACCTCAATTTCCTTCTTGAATGAGAGGCCCAAAAAACTGCATTAAAGGCACATAATTTATTTAAATTTTCCAGCAATCTACCAAGCTCCAACACAGGGGAAGATTTTTCAATATATTCCTAATTTACAGCATTCCGGTCAATATAAGAGGGGGAAAAAAGGCAACTCCCTGTAGCAAAGTTTCCCTCCTGCCTTGCTTGTTTTTGCAGAGGATGCTGCGTGAACACGTCTTTCGAAACACACCAGGACATCACAGTGATGAACTCATGACATTGCAGACGAAGTGTCACGTGCTGCTGTTTCGGAAGGTTATCAAGACCAGTGGCAGCCCCGTGTTTTGCTGAAGTTCTAAGCACGTATAGATCTTGCAGGAGCTCCACCAGCGCTGCACAGGGCACATCCAGGGATGAGGCCCTGCACCAGCTGCTGGCGGGAGGCAGCAACATTTCCAGAGGGCTGATCTTCCTGCTCCACACATACCTTCAGCACCATTTTTTGGGATGAAGGAGCTACTACCACAGAGCTTCTGCTTCCTCAAACAAAGGTGCATTCTGTTTCCCTTCCTAGATTCAATAGTCCAGATCAAAACCAAGGGAAAGCCACCACCTGCCCAGCAGGAACAATGCGGTCCTGTTTTCCCTTGGGAAAAAGAAATAAGGGGCCTAGAGGGCAACGCAGTGTCTCAAAACGGGGAAAGCGGTAGAAAGATCTTAGCAGGGCTACTCCCCCCAAAAAAGTAATGTGTGGCTTGTTTGAGTATTTCTGCCAGGAGACAAGACCGAAAAAGAAGTCTAGGAGGAAGGAAAAGGTACCAAGCAGCAGGCAAGAACCAGGATTTTGCATATAACCTATGAAAGACAAGCAGTTAAATCTGACTGTAGAACTAAACTCAGCTGCTAGGAGAATAGATCCAGGAGGACAAAAAGCAAATTGTCAGATAGGAATTGATACAGGAAGAAATTAATGTGTCCACGTTGTAATTTTCTGTACAGTGAAAACACTCTAAGGGAAGGGTCACTCTGTGCATCAGAAAAAGGACCTGCAGTGGTATCCAAACCCCTGATCACAGTTAACAAAATAAACATAGAGTGGTGGCAAAAAGGGATGTGTAATACCATTTGCTCAGATGATGGCTTGAAACATGATGCCCACTGAAGCACAGTCGGAAAGGTGTAGACATTGCAACGGAAGAATTAAAATAACAGAGAAACTATTATAGATTTTGTTATCATACTGTTTTCAAAATACTTTTGAGAATTAATAAGAAAAACTTCTGCCTTTTTTTTCTTGGTTACATGAACGATGGAGTAACACCATCAAAATTACTGCATATCCTAACAGTCAGAGAAATAAGTCCACAAAAATTATGAATAAGCAACAAAAAAAGTTGAGAGGTTTCCCCATGTGCTGATTTGCTTTCATGATGGTGTAAAACGTTTTTCAGAATTCAAGAGAACGCTGATCACAAAAAAAAAAGCACGCAATACTTGAAACCTTAACACTTTCAGCTTATGATATTGTACTAAAATTACTGTCATCATAGAACACCCACTTTTCTTTTTTTTTCTGAGCCATAAAATACATATCTCCAAAACCCGATTTAGAATGACAATTGAGTTTATTAGCTATTAAGCACTCCTTCAGGATAACTCCACCTTAAACTTTTGAGATTATGAAGCTGCCAGAACTATAAAAATGCTGCACATTTCCAATGTTTTCACCTAATCAAATTAAGAGACCAAACTATTAATATTCTGCTTACCTCCTAAATTCATTCCAGCTTGCAGACATTTCTGTAATCGACAGGCTGGGCAGTTCTTCCTTCGAATCTTATCAATTATGCAGTCATTCCTTCCCGCACACAGGTAATTGTGCTGTCCTGAATGAACCGAAAATAAAACGCATTATTAGAGGATATATTGACAGAATTCCAATTTGTTCTTCTCTGCTGTTTTGCAGTCATTTAAAGATTCTTATTAATGAAGACATTTCAAATTCCATACTTTAGCCTTTCCAAATGATCTTGGGGAGTTGTCACAGGTCTTTACTAGGAGCATCTCTTCTTTTTAATTCAGGAAAAAGTTTTGGTGTGTCACTCTCAAGAGAGATCTCATTCCCTTTTTTTTCTGCACAGGACTGGAGTTTTTCTATTAGTGAAAAACAAATGATTGGCTTGAGGTTTTTCAAATCTGTTCACGTGTGCTGTATCACAGAGCACTCTGACAACACTAAGTTTTGGTACATTCTCATGGTCAACAATTTCAGGATATAAAGCAGAAATGTATAGCAGGGGTTAACTTTCCCAGTATATTACACTCTCTTCAACCAATTCACCAAGTACTTGATTGCTGATTTAATCAGTTACTTTCTATACAGCAAAAGGTTTCTGAATGGTTTACCAAAAAAGGCTTAAATCACAACTGTATTATTTCATTTCTATAAAGCCCCCCAGAAGCACTCCTGAAGAGACAGCAGGTATTTAGTGCACAACATTTAGCAGAAGGGAAATACATGGCAACCAGGGAAATAGGCTGGCATTTGAGAACTTGGAGACTCAAAAGGCATTTCACTCCATGGGAGGAACATAGGTGGAGCAAATGGATGCAATGTCTCAGGCAAGAGCACTCCCACATGGGCTCTTCAAAGCTTGGTACTTGAATTTGATGTGTAAGAATAAAGGAAGCCAGGAGGGGTTGGTGTAGTGTGACAGCAGAAGCGAGAGGAGAAGATTATTTTAGGCGCCTTGATCCAGAGGAGGCACACAGGGATCTGGGGTGGCCAGAACAAATGTGCAGAAACCTCAGAGCTGTGAAAATGATGTTAAAGTTGATGCCAATGACCGACAGGAGCAGCAGCTGCAGGAGGGGAGGAGAAGTCCAGGCAGAGCTCAGGAGCAGAGCTGTACTGAAACGGGCACGGGCTGATGCGTGTGGGGAGAGGGAGCAAAGATGCAGCTTGATACAGTGACAGAGCTGCTGTAGGACAAGAGGTGTAAAATACATCTGCCAAGATATTTTCCATAACACACATATGCTTCCCCAGGGAAAGACAAAGAGAATATTCATGGGACACAGGAGACCTAGCTTCTTTTTTGAGTTCTTTCAGGAATTTGCCTTAAAACTTCAGTTAAGTCGTTTCAGATCTCTGCACCTGACTTCCCTTCACCCTTACCCAATGTTATCTATTTAGACAGTGAACTGAAGCCTGGATTGTTTCTTAAACCTCTTCACTCAGCATCTCCCAAGAAGAAAAGCGATCTTATTTAAGTAAACCATGTGTTACTGTAGTATCACAAAGGTATCATCATTCAGATGATGCTTTACATGCTCAAAGAACAAGGAGACGGGGAAATAAGGGTTTTATTAAGGGACTTTACCTAGCACTGTGACGCAGATAAAAAAACCCCAAAACTTAGACAAAATAATTAATGAATAAGTTACATCTGGCTTAAAATCAATAGTGCAGTATAGTGACAGCACTAGGCTCTATCAGTTGTTTTTTAAGCAGGCCTGCTAAACAAGAAAAACAAAGTTTTCAGCTAATCACAAAATGAAAACCTGCTCATCACACAACATTTATTTTATGATGTGATCTATACAAAAACAGATACACACGAAAAGAGTCAATTCCTATTTGCATTTTTGCTCTATACTGACTTACACACATCTCCCAAAGAATTATCATGCAGACAGCATGAAAATAACAATAAAGGACAAAACAAAAGCATTTAAAATTATGATATACAGCATAAAGGTGGTTTATACGCCCCTAGACATACTGGTATACTATCTTTTTATTTTTTGGGCGGGAAGGGAGAGGGGGAAAAATGGTTATTTTCTGCCAGGAATGCAGGTACAATTGCTCAGTGCTCATACAATGTCCTTTGTACACCACAGAGTACTGCAATACCATTTTTAGGCTTCCACAGGCGGGTGCAGGCTATTAATAAGACAAGTCAGATCTAATACTGCAAAATGAACCCCATTGCAGAATAACCCTGAAGGCAGTTTGCTCTACAAAACTGTACACCTGTTAAATCAACATTTTTCACTATTGCTTTAAAAAGCTAATGGGTTTAATAAAAAGAAGTTAACATTTATGTATTGCAGGATAACGACTTGGGTTGCATTCTTAAATATTGTGGAAATGCTTATTTGAGTCATATACAGTCACAATGTAACTTTATAAGAAATATTCCCACAATAGCACAATATTTCCTAAGTTTCCCTTCAAATGGTTTAGGTACCCTGCAATTATTGCTTTCTGGTCTATCAACTCTAGATCAGATAATTTCAGAAAACATAACTTAGCACAGTTCTTTGAATCACTTTTGAATTATGCACCTCTGAGTACTAACGTATGGTTCAAAATCTTGACAGACTAGATATCGGATTCTTATCTTTTGCTTTACAAAAAGCAAACATCAATTTTTTTTTTTAAATTTCTAAAAAAACCCATTATTAAATAACCTCAGTCATCTTAAAGCTTACATCAACTGAAGTAACTTGAAAACCCTTAAAAGCCAAAACACATCATTACTCCAGCAGACCCTCTATGTAGAGTACAGCTATAAAAGAATAATGGGTAATTTTTCAGTGAAAAAGTTTGTCATCTATAAGGAAAAAAAATGGCTTCAGATTTCCATGCAATCAAATACAGTAAGCTTAAAATAAAAACAATTTTGTAAAGTAAGTTAAAGCAAAGACACTCATAATGAATCAGTATATCCCATTTGTGTAGAATGCCCCTCTCCGAGGCCCCTCAACTTCAGAATCAAACCAAAACCCCACATATCTCAAACTCATGCAGCACTCTTAAGACCTCTAGGGCTCTTCAGGATCTCAATGAGGTGCTGGAGACCATCCTGAAAAGAGGGTGATGTTTTTGTGGTGCTAGATCTCCAACTCTTTCAAGAGTTGTATCGATCTGCTTGTGCGGTTTGTGTTTAGCTTAATCCAGTTGTTCTTTTTATCCCATTCAATCACTCACAAGTGGGCTGGAAAGTGACAGAGTAGGTATCGATTCTCATCTCCCATGTGCTAAATGCATTAAGATGAAAGTAATTTTTATATATGCCATCATTAAGTGCACTTACATGAGCTAATTCCTGTTCCATCTAAAATACTGAGTTACAAAAGATGCGAGGGAAATTTTCTGTTCAATATAAATAATGAATAGGTACTACACAGTTACACATTAAGAAGAAAGGGAGATCTGTCCTATCAGGAGTAGAGCTACAGGAAAATTGGAAGTTTGCATCTTCCAGGTTATTATGCCACTACATACCACGGAATGACATATCCAAACGTACACAAAAAACCACTCTATAAAGTTTCTAACTCTCTCACCTCCGAAGACTCTCTAATTCCCTGCTTTTTACAGGCTTACAAAAGAAAACAAAAAGGAAGTAGTCACAAAATTCAACCTTCCCTCTTACTGCATTTTCCTGAATAAGCAAAATCCGGCAGTAAAGGAGGGGGGGGGAAAGCAGCTGTTCTTATTTGGCCTATGAATTAGGCCACAGCAGAAGTTGGGCCTTTCACCATATTTTAAAACTCCACCACAGTGATTGAGCCACCAGTCCCAAAATCTGATTTGCTTAGATAAACTTAAGTACATGTGCAGAGCACTGCTGCACTCTTCAAGGGCTGCCATACGTCCATACAGGTAAGGCTGCAAAAGGAGCAGGATATAGATATTTCTTGTCAGTATTATTTCTGTTACTGTCTATGGCAAAATTAGAAAATTACAGAAATTTCTGAAACGTTCCACATGTTTTATCTTCCTCCTAAAAATCCTTTTCCCCCCCCATGTTTTTGAAGTCTAAGTCAGGAACTGCAAGTCATTAACTAGTATTCTGCATTTCTGCTCTTCTATTAAAATAGCAACTACTATGATCAAATGTGAAATTTTGTAAGGAAAAAAAGGCATAGTGCTGGAAGGATCCAAAGACTGTTTAATTCAAGCCCACTCATGGAAGCATGATAAGACTAGCTTCACAGTTAAGGCAGGGTTTTCCTTTTCTTTATATTTGTATTAAAATCTGAGGAATGGTATTCTGCAACTTTCTTACAAGCCCTATATGATTAGGCTAGTGATTAGCCATACTTGAAACTGTGCGTTTTTAACTTTAAATTTCACCCAAATGGGAATATTTTTTGCAACTGGAAGAGATGTTCACACTTCCCCTACGACACACAGAGTAATAGATCACCACCTTCTCAGAACAATCTCCTGCCTATCAAAAGATTTATGTTCCCCATCTCTTTGCTGGGCTAAACAAATCCAGTTCTCTCAATCTTTCCTCACAGGTCATGTTTTCTAAATCTGTCGTCATCCCTCTTATTCTCCTCCAGCTTCTTTCATAAAACAGAGAGCATTTTTCTTGCCGAGTTTCACCATCACTAAGGCCAATAAAATGGTTATTTCCTGCATCTTGCACACAACAGCCCTGCTAATGCAATCCTGGACCAGAGCTGGCCCTTGGCAATGGCATTAGGCTGTTGACTCATGCTCACTTGTGTGCCACTAACGGCCAGCGCCTCTCCTGCGGCACCGCTGCCTTCCACGCGTTCTTTCCTCATTTTACCTGGACAGGCAACTCTCTTTTTCCCCCCCTCTGCCAGAGCTACACACTGGGCTATCGGCTGAGAAAGGGAAGGAGAAAGTCCAAAATCCACTCCGCGTACAAGGTCTGAAATGGGAGCGTGCTTCTGGGCCCCACGACAAAGGCGTGACTGAGGAAGCCTCGCAAAAGGGCAGGAAAGTGAGAAAACAGGAGCAGCAGCTGAGGACCAAACGAAGCAGAAGTAGTTTGAAAAAAAACCCCTCAGCTTTTAAAATAGTGTCTCACTGAAGCACATCAAAACGCATGTAAAATTTTCCTTCTTCCTCCACAAGGAGAATTAATACTTTGACTCAGAAAATTGCAGGCAGAGTTGTCTTCTCCTTGCAGGCTGCCAGAAAGCCAAGCCTTCCTCCAGGGTTTGAGGAGAGAGGAGCTGGAAGCCACCTCCAGGCCCTGCTTTGCAGATATGCACGTAAGAGCTAGAATCCCTTTTAAAAGCAGCTTCTGGTCTGGAATAGGTGCTTAGTTTCTCCATATTTCCCAACTGTGAAGATTATCTCCACAATAATAATGATATGTATAAAAGCCTTATGGAATAAATAACACTTATTTCTTAACACTGTCTCTTGCCTGTACCCACCAGCCTGTCAGACTGCACGAGCTCAGCCTGTGCATCCCTTCCATCCTGAGCTACAGACCTTCCATGCTAAAGGAAAGACAAAGCAAACATGCTGCAGAAAATCACCAGGATTTTCTGAGGGAAGTCTCTCACCTCAAGAATATCTGGTCAGCAAACAGAACTTAACACCAGGTTGTTCTGCTTTCTGATATAGCCCAGATGAAGGGCTTTTCCTCCTACAGCAAGAAATCACATAATCTGCACATCCTAACCTCTCGTTCGTGCTCACTGAGCTGTGTGATGTGTTCCTTTCAACCAGCTCCAAAACACTCGCAGATTTTGTGGAACGGATGTTGCCTCTGTATCCGTATAAGTTCTTTCAGTTAATAAAAATAAACTATTTCTACCCTTTAATGGCCAGTATACAAATAAAATTACCGCTAAAACTTGCCACAGTTTTTTTTCCATACACAGAAAAGGATTTCCTATCTGACTATCAAGTGATAGTGTGATACCACTCCTGTCAGATAGGAAATCCTTTTCTGTGTATGGAAAATACACAGAAACTGCAAATACAAAACTGCATATACCTGAGGTTTTTATTTCCCCATCTGCAGCAGGCAGGTACTCTCAGACAGATCAGCACGGTAAGTACGATGATTAATCTCTTTTCAAATTTCAGTTTTCACAAAGCCTCTGTTTCTTGCAATTAAAAAAAAAAAAAAAAGAAAATGCCTGCTAGTCAGTGGAAATCAGAGCTGCATTTTCATTTCAAAGGCCCATTTGTTACACAGTTAAGGGAGTGTTTTCTGGGTTGGTTTTATTTTTTTGTTGTTTTCCTTTTTTTTTTTTTTTTTTTTTTTTTAAGCAGTTGACAACTGCCCAGCAACAGCAGCCTATGTTTGCAGTCACTATTTTAGGCTACATCACATGTCAATTACATAACCTTGTTTTACTGCTCTTGAACTGGTTCGAACAACCTGGGAAACAGACCAGGGCAGTCCCTCCCAGCCGGCCCATCCATCCACGTGCAGCGGCGGGACCCGTCCCCCACCACCGCTCCGAAGGCTGCACCCACGGCGAGTCCCTCTCTCCATAACTGGTTACTTATTGCTAGACCCACCTGAGACACTGGATAATTAACTTCCTCAGCTCTGTTTAAACCAGTCCAGTCTGACCACGGCAAACTAATAAACTTGATTCCCCATGCTGAGATTGATGTGTAAATTCAGAACAGGCTTATAAATGCCGCAGCCGTGGTACGGAACTTAGATATGAACACTGCCCCTTCATTTTATACAGCAAATCCTCAGGGTTTGTATTTAAGATACTGAATCTCAGGGTTTCCCAAAATTCAGTCTGACTTCAGGGTCTATCTCCCTTATTACTCCACAGCCTCTATCAGTCCCAGCTTTTTGGCTGCAGACAAAGGCTGATCTGACAATCACTCAAGATGACAATGCTGGTCTATTATTAACATTATTACGCTATGCTTATAGCACAGGTATAATCTAAATCCTTCCCTGAAACAAGAATTTAGAGCTTTACCTCCTTTGTAATAAATTAGAGGCTTAATTAAAATTTGTTTTGACTTTGGCAAAATATTCATCACATCTGGGATATTTCCTGCTTGTTTCTCATTCTAAATTACCTTCTGCTACTTCTAGATCCCAAGATATCTTTCAGTTTCTTTACCCTTTTATATTACTGGACTATTTTTTAGCTACCATTTTAATGACATTTTTGTAAGTCTCCTTTCTTTCTACTCCCCCCTCCTTTTTCTTTCCTTCAATAAAATTTATTTTCCAACCATTTTCTTTACCTACTTACATCCTCAAGACTTTTATCCCTCTCCTGTTCTGCAATTCTTTCTTCAGTCTTCTCATTTACCTTCTAAATGTATTATTTCCTCCATTCAGTGATTTCATACGGTACATTTACACTGCAGTCAAAGGTATGGCTACATCTGATTTAATATACCCAAGCAAAGTATATTAAAATTACTGATGACAGGGATAAAAACAGAGTGTCAACAGCACCATTTCCTGCAGGGTCTAGAAACCCCAGTTTGGGCCTATTTAAAAGCACAGGCACATCCGCTGGTGCTCACAGATGAACTACCAGAGCTTCCTCCAACAGTGACCACAGATGTAAAGCTGATTCCCCTTTTTTCTGGAAGTGGAGCAAGGAGGGCTGTGTTCCCTGATGCTTAGTATGCATAACATCTTTGAAATTACCATACTGTTATGCACTCCCTATGCACACCAAGAGCACAAACTCCAGTGTCCTGCCAGTTTTGAAATGGAGACTGTCTCCTGCTCCTTCATGTTCTCCTGAAACCTGCTTTCGCACTGGGCTGAGACCAGGTTAACAAAAACAATTGGAACGGTCTGGTGATCCTGGCAAAGGAGACGAGAAGTTATAAAAATGGTTCTCACTCACTATTTTAAGCAGACTGAAAGGGCACTGATGAGAGGGATCAAGGAGGGAGAGGAAATTTGGCAAGGGAGCATGGGATGTAGCCCAAAAAAAGGCTACTATTTTCTGCAGGAGAAACCATCCAGCAGGGATGAAACCTGCTAAAGACAGCGAGACAAGTGAGCATGAAAGTATTTGTAAACACATCACATTTGAGGTCTATGTGCACATTTTCTTACGCCGTTCTTAAAATACGTTGCAGAATTTTGGAAACCCCTCCAAGCCTGTGCCTGGTGCTCCAGCCATCCCGTTATCCAGACAGACGGAGCCACCAACACATGATATGCCCTGAACTGGTCCTGAAGCCATCCCTAGGGCTCCCACTGTCATCTCCACAAAAGGCGGAATTCATGCCAACCAGCCACATCAACAATCAGTCACAGAGGACAGCCAGGGCCTCCTGAAATCCAGAAGAGAGATAAGTAAGCTTTCAGTTCAGCTTGTTGGAAGTCTGAACACAGCCACATGATGGACTATGAGATAATTCCCTTTTCATGTGGTCAGAGAAATGCTGAATGATGCTAGACAGCACAGAAAAGGAATAGGAAAAGTATCTGATCTTTGCAAAGCATTTCCAATTCAGTGAGATCACATAGCACTGGAAATCTGTTTAGGAGGAAAACCAAGAAAAAAAAATAACTGCAAATACCAAAATAATCATGATATTGAGAGAAATCATTTTGTTTCTGTTTTAAAACTAGTTTTCAGTTCAATTGCTTTTGATTTTAGATTATAATGGATACAGCGATACCGAGAGTGAGAATTAGAGCTTTAGAGGATGTTGTTTTGACAAAGATCACACATCAAATGCTTTACAGCATTTTCTCTCACAGCAAGTTTCCAAATTTCCAGTTTAGTTTAAATTTTAACTGAATATTTTTGAAGTCTTTAGATGCTGTTATCTGCAGAGTAGTACATGTGACAGATTTACAAGAGATCATGTTGCATGCATGATGCCTACTTTTTCTTTCCCATGCTAAAAATCTGATAAGGCATTCCTGACATGCTGCAAATTTCAATGCACTTCAGTGGAAAGTTTCAATGTACAGGAGACGGTCTAAAAAGCATGGAGAGACTTTTTACATAAGCATCATGCAAAAATCTTAAATTGCAACTGCAACGCCCTTCCATTTTTGCTGATTAAAAGGCGGCCAACCAATGTGCTACGTTCACATACGCGATGTAGTAACCTGCTCTACAAATAGCTCACTGTTACAACTGGATTTCAGGAAGTACACAGTGTAAAAATCAGATTTGTGTGAAATACCAAGTTCATTCAAGGAAATGCTTGAGAGGGTGTGGGGGGCGTATCCTGGAATATGGAGTGCTAATTGGTAACGTCAGGATTTCTGAATGACTCTGTGGCTCCCTGAGCCATGGTCCTTCAGTGAACACTGTACTGAAAATATTCACCTCTATAAAATTATTTGTCATTGTAAGCAGACACGAGGGCCTGTTACCCTCTATTCATTCCTTGAAACTGCTTAGTTTGCCCCACCGTTCTGCTCATACATTCTCGTATCAAGATGTCTTTGCAGCAATAATACAGAACAGGCAAACTAAGAGAGAACTTCTCATAGGACAGACATAAAAATAAGATGTACAACATTATTCCGTGGTTTTTCCAACTCCATTTTATAATTTGCAATTCAAGGCTGACTCCTTCAGTAAGATGCATGCTATTTATATAAGATATTACTAGAAAAATAGGCAGTTTGTTTCACAAAGTAAAACTTTCCATAACTCTTGATCTCCGTGAAAAAATGTTCTGTTAATTTTTTTTTTTTAAACTAGCTACCCTTTGGTTTTTGCAAACATTCTGAAGTTCAACTCTGCTATGTTCGTGCATTTAGCATGCTCAGCAGATCATAAATTTTATTCTGTGTGAATGACACATTATCTTCAAAGCATATTTTTCTCTTGCATTTTTCATGTACAGTTTACTACAGCTCAGTCTGGAAATATGCTAAATTTATAATAATGAATATTATTATGTATAATAGCAACAATTTAAAATATTGCCAGCACATACATTGACAAATATTTTCTTCTAGAACCCTGGTCAGTAATAATTTTCTTTTAAAGGCTGCAAGCAATACCATCACAACAGAACCTTTTAGAAGAATCTCTTGAGATTCCAAACACAGAAATGGTGACCAAAGTAATATCAGATGCTCACCAAAGTAAACTTAAAAGTTCTCAGCATTTGTTTGCTGACTTTTTGAGAAGGAGTCTGTTTCACCCTTTGCAATATGTACTTGTCTGCCTATATTTTCTTCTTTTTCTCTCTCCATTTATTTGTTTTTATCAGGAACCTCAGCTCTCTGTTATCCAGAAGAATCTGAAGAAATACTCAGAAGAAAGAGGATTAGGGGATAGTAGAAAGATCTGACAATTTTAATGAAATTTCACAGTATGTTTACTGTTAAAATATCAGAATAACCTAAAACAAAAAGTGTAAATTAAGTAGCAGAAAGAATATTACACCAATTAGGATTGCTATTTCCATCTTTAATTGTATGAGCAGGTTTTGCCAAGTACCACTCCCCGAAGCGGATGCAGAATTTCAGTGCTGGGGAGCCCCAGGCCCTTGTCCACAAAACCCCTGGATGGGACCTGAAAACATCTCCTTCACCCCTTTCCTTACTCATCCAACCTCCAGAGGCCGAGCAAAGTACCACAGAGCAGCAAAAACACTGATGAATCAAAGGTTTGCCTAATTATCCCAAATTTTACTGGAGATGATCTCACCAGCGATGCCCCCATGACCCCCTTCAGCCAGGGATGCTGGATCTGACACCTCGGCCGTGGCACCAGCACCAGAGTGACCTCAAAGCAAGAGCAAACTTGCCTTTCAGCGGCAGTTGCCACACTGGGTGCCAGATCCACACCTGCCTTACGGCACCTTTTCCACAGGAACTGCAGCTTGCTTTGCCACAGAAATATATCAAGAAGTGACCTTTCACAGTGGAATCATCCTAGGTCCTGAACAACTGAAGCCATAGATTACTTGATCTGCATCTGACATTTTCGACACATACAAAGTTGCCACTGGAAGTTAAGAACAAATAGACCAGCCATCTCTTAAAGCACACAAAACTTTTCAGACACATAATTCATATGCCGGAGTGACACCTTGAAGGGATCAGACTTTCCTTTCATTATAAGGGAATGGATATTCAGGTAAAACAGAATATGTCAAATTTCAGCCCAAATGATGTCAGCCACTGAAAACAAAACTGGAAAAAAGGGACATAGGACCGCAGGAAAAAAGTCATCCTGGGGCATAAATACATCACCACCAAGACATAAATCCAATTTTTTTATTCTGCTTTCAAAGATCATTCTGCTGATCATTATGCTGCAATTGTTGTTTCAAAATTTGTTTTGTTCACTGAAAACTAAACAATTAATATATAATTTGTATCCAGAATTCACTCCTGGATTAGGGTAGCTGCTCCTCCATGGTATGTATCCTAATCCCTTGCATTCAATCCATTTAAGAAAAACAAACCAGAAAACTCCTCAGTCTATTCACAATTAACTTCACAAGGGGCAGGTTTGAACACAGATTAGAGTTCTAGTTCAATTTTCATAATTAAAATCCTGGTACTACCGAGCAGATTGGATTCATTTTAGTTTCGTCCAAGTAGCTATTTAATACAAACTCACGTGAACTGAAATGTCATTGCTTACAAGAAGTGTATCAACAGCACAAAAATACTTTGGATTAATGTTCATAAAATACAGCAACTTTCTCATTAAAGGGACAGGAGCCAGCCAGTGCCAGAGCCCAGTTTCTTCGGCAACAGCTGTCAGATCTAAGGAAATGGATAATGAGGGTGGTGGTCACTTGGTGTAAAGCCATAGTATGAGCTTAACCACAGTTGTTCGTGGTTGCCAATGTATTTTTGTTTTCTATAAATGGTGAGTTTCAATACTGGCATCAAAAGCAATTATCTTGGAAAAATGGTAGTGACTAAAGGCAAAATCCACTTGTCTGAAACATGTTTTGTAAGAAAAAAAATGATAAAACTTGCACTAAGAAAAAGAAAAATTTAAAAAGGTCACTAACATGAAAAAAAAAACAATTTGCCTTCTACTTTTGCCAGATTTCTTTGTGATGTACTGCATCCCAATTTATAACTATGAGAGGATAATCCAATTCTATGCTTTTCCTTATACATTCCAAATTTGCTAGGCTCTGTTTTGCCATCTTCAGAAGAAACTTTGAAACTGCCAGGCAACAGCATTAAAAACCTCCCTGAAAAGGTACACTTTTGTCTGAAAACACACAAAGAAAAGATCAAAATGAAAATTAAAAGCAGATGCACTTTATGTACTAAAAGGTTTTTCCACTTTGATAAGTGAATTATAATGAAGTGCGGCACCATGTTTCATACAATTTATTAATCCAGTCCCACTTATTTACACTCTGAAACAGCATAATGATTTCAATGCTGGAGCACAGCCAAAACTCACATGCAGAAATAATTGAGAAGTTATGTGGAAAGATCGGTCTTCGCTGGTTTTCAGGGGGTTTCCAAAGAGACAGACTGACTTTTAGTTAACCAGAAGACCAAAGTTAAAGTAGTTGTAACATGAGACAAAGTGCAGAAGATGATCATAGCAAAGTTCTCTGGCCTCTGAAACAGGCACAGCATCATCCCCATGGGCTTTTTAGGGCTGCCTGAAGGTCCACATTTTATTCCTGCACTAGTGCTTTTGGTAAGGCAAAGTTGAAACTCGTCCAAGAGTACAAAGCCATTTATACCTGTATAATCAAGCAGAAGACACTGCAGGATAGGAGTGACAGTGCTTTACCTCTCTTTTACCCAAGTTTAGATGTCTACGCCAAGTAAAAGGGGAAATCAGGCCATCGGTGTACAAAATACACTATTTCTTTTCAGAAAAATATAGAGCAGGTTGGCAGTTCCCTCCTGGGCACAGCATACTCCTGCTGCCTCTAGGAGCATCCTCACCCCTTGTAGTTCCGAGGTAATAGTCCCTGAAGATGTTGACCCACCCAGCAGGTCGGGAATACTTACTTTAAAGGGTGAAGGACACAAACATGGAAACACCGTTGGGAGATGCACCCATGCAGAAAATGTATTTTATTTATTCACTGATGCACAATGCCGAGTTCATTTTAACCACTACATTTCTCATCCACTAACCTCTCTTTACTCCTATTCCTCACCTGAAAAAGGTTTTTATACAGTGAGTAAGAAATCTAGAATCCAGTTCACTGCTATCATCCAGCAAGATTTAGGGGATGAAAAGACCCTACACCAATTCTGTCATTAGGAATTTCTACAGCAAATTCCTACTGAGAATAAGTGACAGCCAAATTCAAACAGTTTATCACACCGTGAAGATATTCTGTGAAGTATCAGAGGGACTACTGCTTATTTTGATCTTTTCACTGGAAGTAGGAAGAAAGAAGGAGGAGTTGCCAGCATAAGTATGGAGAGAAAAGTAGTACAAAAGGGTGTAGCAAAACTGGAAGCAAAGATAGGAAACAAGTAATAAAATTGCAGTTGGAAAAAATTCTATTGCATGTACCAAGAGAGAAATCCAAAATAAAGAGTTAACAACGAGGCACAGTAACAAAGCAAAAGTTGGAAAGCATCACCATCAAAAGACACGCAGGAATAAGAGGATAATCTGGATGTAAGAAGCAATGTGGCAGAGGAGAATTAAGTGCCAATAATACCCCTGGCTCTTTCTCTAGAAGCATTACACAGTGGAGCAGCCTGGCATGGCAGCGCTCTCTTTATGCATTTCTTTTGCAGCCACACCTGGAATATTGTATGCAGTTCAGGCACTTCATTACTGGAAGATATAAACAAACTGGAGGAAGTCCAGAGAAGTGGAACGGAAATGATTAGAAGCCAGAGGGACTGATTTACCAAGAAAATTTAAAGTAGCCCTTTGCCCGCCTGTAACTTCTCTGATAATTAGAGACGGGAAATGATAACAGCCGAGTTCAAGTCTCCAGTCACGTGCTTTCAGTCCTTTCGCCTTGGGCACCTAAGCATGTGCCTGGTTTTAAGAATGCAGAGTACACAAAGATTTTGACCTGATGATGAGAATAAGATTAAGAAGGAAAAAAAAAAAATATAGGCTACATACCAGTCAAATCCTCACAGGAATTAATTATGACTAAATGAGCTACCATAAAGATGGAGATTGCATTGCTTGAAATTTCACATTTTACTGTTGATAATGAAAAGAGTTATTCACATCTAAAGTTTATTTTCCGTGAAACAACAGGACTGTTCAACATAAACAGTGTTACCCATGTGCAAAAGACTTTGACATAAACATATAGCACCAAGTTAATCTGTCCAGGTAAAGAAACACGATTAAGCAAACATTTTTACCCCAGACTGTGTAAGCCAGATGGAATGGTTCTGAAAAATAACAAATTATATCCCAGCAGGAAAGTAACTAGATTCACCTAGCTCCTCAACCACTGACATTGCTGGGAAGTGATTTTTAGGAAGGCAGCATTTTATATAACTGTTGAGCTGTCAGCAGGGCTCTACTGAAAGACACTTTAAAAGTCATGCAGCGATTGCCAGAGCCTGATCCAGGGAACGGGCGATTACCGTTCACACAGGTTCTGCATGTCGTCTGGAAAAAAACCCTCAAAACAACCAACCACAAAAAAACCCCAAAACAAAACAAAAAAAAAAAAAGCAAAGCCCAGCTGCAGGCAGCTTGCAAACAAGCCTGCTGGGATGCAGCCTGCTGTATAATCCCCAAACAGCATTCCAGACCCACAGCCATGTTTGGGCCCACAGGATTCCTGAGCCTCTCGACTGATAGATGAGGCCTCCCAGAAACGTTATCTCAAAGGTAACCCTGTGCCCCCACTCCTCATCTCAAGACCCTTTGCTTGGTCTTAAAATCACTTCTTGATGCTCCAAATAAGCAAAGTTCATAGTTCCACTCTGGAGAAATACCCAGGACAGATTCTTAGATCATAAATGGGGGGGATAAGGGGGGGGAATCAACTATGGAAGACAAAAGAGAAGTCTGCAGTGTTTTCTGGAAAGTCAGCATTTGTTAGTAAAATTATGTTGGATATGCACACCTGAACAGCACACTAGCCTGGGCTTTTGTTTATGCAAGCAATGCAAGCTTTATGCTACAACTTCTGCAACATGTTTAAAATTCAACATTCTCCTGCAACCTACATTTAGACTTATGAGAATGAGATAAGAACTGGCACAAAGTCAACGGGTCTCAGCTTCAGTACATCAGTACCTTGATTTTATATTACCATTTTTTTTTTTTGTATGGACTTCATGCAATATAATTTTAAAGGTCTGGCAGAAGTGACTGTGTGGTTGATCATTGCTTTCACTACTTACAAAGCGGTACCCTGGAGAGTCCTACTCCAGGGACTTTTTTTTCCCCATTCTTTGTATCGTATATGTCAAAATGAGTCTGCAAATTGGTTGAAATCTGTCAAAAACCAAATTACCATCAGTGAATATGGTAGGTCTACATACAGCTAAGGTTGCCTGACACTTCTCATTTTAAGACCTCATTTTCTATTGCTTATAACTTTACCACACATTAGCAGTTAGGGCTGAAATTTTCCATGCTGTATGTCTGCCTCAGGCTGAATTTTATTTTGCGAGTGTAAGAATGTATCAGCTAGAAGCCCCAAGCTTGGTGCAAAGTAAGTTTGTGAATAAGGGTAGGGAGGAACATGTTGGTTTTCTCCGGTGTTACATATTTCACAGACATATTTGAGAAGCTCAAGAGCCTTCACACTTTGAGACAGACCCTTTGAAGCATCACTGCTCTGATACCACAGATGTGCCTTTTGCCATCTCATACATTATCACTTAAAATTATAACGGATCACAGTATAAAATACTGAAAAGTTGCAGTTTGTACGTGATATGATTTGCAAAGGTTTTGGTGGAGGTTGGCTGCCAACCTCCAAAGTTCCCTTCTGCGAAGAGCATGGACCAGGGCAGAGGGTCTGAGCTGAGCTAGTGCTCCAGCCACCTCTTCCATGTGCCAGGCAATGCTTTGGCACAGGGACTCCATGCAGAAAATCCCCCTCACACTCTCAAGACGCAGCAAGGGAAAATCTTGGAAGAAAGAGAAACAAGGCACAGCTTGCAAGAGCAAAGGGAAGCAAAGAGTAAGGCAAAAAATAAGTGTCTACTAAATGTATTGAGCCTGACCTGTCACACCCACAACTTGATTTTTCTGACTGCTTAGGATTTTTAAAAGAGACTGGTTTCCAAGGAGGCTGACTACCCCCAGGTCGGGGTACTGGTCTCCATGTGAGGCACTTGGAGCCAGGTACCTGTGCTCCCAGCTCTGCTATACACAACTCCAGCTCTGCTGCACACAACTCCAGCTCTGCCCACAAGCTTTCACGGTTCCTGGGACTTCATTTGCCCAAAACACCCTGATGCCAGGCTCTGCTGCTCTCTGTAAGCATAGGGAAAACAGCTAATGGCAGCCATAGAAACTTACGGATGCAAGACAGACCCCAAGAATCACTGTTTGGCCCCCAGGTTACTTCCAACAGAAGTAATCCCCAGGGTACTTCTACATGGCCTCACAGTGGTCTATCATGTGCTGCTGAAGAAGACAAGTGCTACGCCAAGGGATGGACGTTCCCCACACATCCCCTTTCACCTCTCCCACTTTGACCCACGTGCTCCTGAGAAGAGCAGAAGACATTACAGCAGTTCCGCAGCACTTGATATGCTGTGCTGGTACAGGGGACTGCAAAATTTCTCTCATAATCTGAAGTTCATCACTGACTTTTAATTTATGTTCTCTACTTTTCTAAAACTTTGCAGGAAGAGGAAACAGGGCTTTGAGATCCTAACCACTGAGCAGAGCACCTCTGTAGGAGCAGGCTCTATGCTCCCACTCCTGCTGTGCAGTCCCAGCCTGCCCCCGCACCTCTGGCTGGGAGGCAGAGCCAAGCACACGCTATAGCTGCTGGGGGGCAGAGGAATGTGGGGTGTCTCTCCCAGGGCACACTCCTTGCCCAGCCCCTTCAAGTAGGGGGTAACTTCTGCCCACCTCACTGTGAGTGCTCACTAGCCAGCAAGGCCATCCACCCCAGCAGCAAGAGTGACATCCCTTTTATGTGAAGCCTGCATAAACCAAAACCAGCAGTAAAACTATAAACCTTAGAAAAAGAAAATCAGAAGTATCCTTCAATGCGAATTTGTGAACCAGCATCGTCAGAACCTGCAAGTAAAGGTTATTACGGCAGCTCCTGTATCTGCAAACAAAAATTAAACTACAGCACTTAGGAGGGACATGGATTACTGAACCATCATAAAAATGTTTGGTCTGGGGAGTTCCAGTGCCGCATCCACACGTTACACTGCGGCTGTTCTACCCTCCAAGAACAGACTTTGCCAAACCAAGCAATGTCTTCCTGCACATATGATTACATTGACTTTAATTAGGTAACTGGCTCAGTGGTTTTGATTGTTTCAATTGGGTAAACACGTGACAGGGATTGATGTATAATTAAGATGAGCTTTCAAGATAAGTGTTCACGTTTAAGTGGCGGAGCGGACACATTTGCCGCTGCCCGAGGACGAAAGAGTAGAAGCACAAGTCGAAAGAGCTCCTCTCTTCGCTCAGTCAGTGATTGCTGACCTCTGTTTTTCATTATTCCTAGGAAGTGGTCAGTTAACCCTCATCATTAAGCAATAAACCGTGACAGAGAGCACTGATTAATGCCCTGCTCACCAATAGGGTCAGGCACGAGGAGAAACCCACGGCGGGCTTCTGGCAGTTTTAAATGGCCATTAGTTACAGTTGTGCAAAATGAAATTAACCCAGCTAATCGAGCACTGAGAAGCCACGGTTCTGCTGAGGGTCAAGGGTTCCCGGGAAACAAAAGGTACAGAATGTTTACATGCCGTGGAAAAAAACCCACAAAAAGTCCGAACCCTGACAGGCTGATTAATGAAAATGAATACATACAATAAATTTGACCAAACAGTGAATAAACATAATACCTGCACTGTACATATTAACTGAGAAAAAGTCCAAGAGGAAAGAAAAGCAATAGATTGACTTCAGCAACTCACTAAAACATGCTCCAGAACAGCTACTGCACTGCTGCAGACGACTCTGTTTAGACCCCTGTTTCCAAAATCCTTCCTGACTGCCCTCCTCTGCAGACAGGTTTGCTATTTTACCCTTTACAGAGCCGGCTACATGGCCCCTAAGTCCCTCAGGCCTGGTTTATCACACATACTCCTCACGTTCCCAAATGGATTTGCTGTTTGTAAACCCTTCTCCTATCAGACCCAGAGAGCTGAGGAAGCACACAGAGCAAATGGTAAAAGCACAGCAGAAATACACAAGCTAAACATGCACACAAGCACATGACAAAGACATGATGGGCTTGAGCACCAGGGTTTTTTTCTGAACAAGTCTCTTCCTCTCACTTTAAATTTAATCTTCCTTTATTAGTCTTGGCAAGTCCCACTGTAAGGCGTGACCTCCATGTCTGGAACAGGAGAAATGTTTTTTGCTGTGGCCTGCTCTGTGCCCCTTGCTGGATGCCAGAGGCCCTTCTCCCCTCTTTTTCTAAACCTTTGTTTCTGATCTGATTCCAGCTGAAATCTTAAATTTGTCCCACATCTGGATGGAAACAGTTTAATTTTCAGGATTTCCCTCACTTCTTCAGTTGACAACCTTCATTTTAAGTGAAGCCTCCAAGAAATTCACGTGCATACTGATTTAGGATTATGCATTGCATAATCCACATAACGTGCATGCATATGGATTTCGGATTAGCCCCACCTGCATTATCTGGCAATACTTCAGATGTATCTTTGCCTGTGGAATCTAAGTGCACACCCTTGCTTGCAGAAGCAAACATAGCATTTCCCACCTTATTCCCACCTTATTCCGGTGTGAAAAAAAAAATAAGGTGCTCTTCCATAGTGAGCTTGTTATTGAAGGCTTCAAGGGCACAAAGAATAGTGACAGTAACAAGCCCTTTCTCCTGTTCATAGTGGAATGGTAATAGAAAATACAGTAAGTGTGAGAATAGCAATAGGAAGGGATGAAATGAATGTCAGAAAGATGATACTGTCCTTCAGTTCTCTATTTCTGGAACATTTTCTAACTCAATGAAAAAAGGGATGCTCAAGTAAGCAAATTTACCCAAATACTGTCCAAAAAACCTTCTGCTGCTCAAACCTGTTCTATCTCATCACAGAACTCTTTTAGCATCTACTAATACATATGTTTTGCTTGTGCTTTTATGTCCTTCACTTTTTCATAAGCTTTCCATGAAGGATCTTTTATTATTAAACAGTCAGTGAAAGAACTCATTCTTGTCATATTTCCTCTTCCTACTTTGAAATGAATAATTAATAAGGAATAATTGCTAGGTATTCTGTCTAAACTTCTTACATGGAAGCGGATTCCTTCAGAAAATAGAAGTAAAACAAGAAGAAGATACAGCTTGATGTGTCCATTGTATCCAAGTGCTTGCACTACTATCCAGGACCCTAATTTATTTAATAAAGCTGTATGCAATGTTGCTGTATTAAAATACGCTGCACTTGACAGACTGCCTGCTGCCCTACATTCAGCACAGAGTACCTGCATGATGACACTGCAGAACTATAGAATATGAAATATCACTTGTAGTTCTCAGGACCCTTTAAACCACTTGAAAATCTAGTATTCAACTGCCTGGCTGTGTGCACCTTCATAACAAACACCCTCCCCAAAGAGAAAAAAAATGTACAACCTGAAATCTTCATTCAGGAATATGATGCTATCACTGTAGGAATACTGTCTTCCTGTTATTACTAAAAAGACTGCAAGTAAGAGACATAATTGTTAAGTAGGTTAGTGTCTTTTCATTCCCTTTTTTTAATTTTTATGAATAGTTTAGTATGCCAGTGCACACAACCTAAGAAGTACTTATTATTATTTTTTTCCCAATAGTCCATCATTATCATTCTGTTGTATCAGAGAAAATTAGCACCTATCACTTACATAATTTCAAGCAGTATTGTTAAGAGTGCAATTTGCATGCATGATATGGTGTATAGGCTAACACAAGTCCATTTGCTAAGTCCACGTGGTAAAATGGATGAATAAATAATTGAATGCTTAGCTCCAAATATATAATTATTCTTAGAAAAAAAATTAGAGCATGAGTTTGTGAAAATACATGTAATAACAATCATCTACAGCCAAATACCCAAGACAAAAAATGCCCTTTCAGAAATGGAATGATATAGTTGGATTCCTAAAATGCTTATAGAAAACTTGCATAAATGCCCAAGTTTTGAAAGTACAGAACTAGTGCACTTCTTCCTCACAGGCATCAGCTTTAAATTAAAAACATTCTCCCAGCCTAATCAGGAAGAGTCTTATCAGAAATTGTGCAGAGCATGCAAAAGGTTTGTAAACCTTCAAACCGCAGTTTAACTTGTTCCCGGTAGAAGAACGTACAGCTCAGTTTTTCAGCTCTGTTCCCACACACGGTGTCGTTCAGTCTCTCCCTAAGAAAGTAACACTACCATTTTTAATGCCATCCATCACTCTGCTCTGATGTTGCAGGAATTGTTTGCCATATGTCTCCTTCCTATACATGAGCCCCGTCAGGTACATGCTACAGGGATCAGGTTTTTGCAACAGTGAGTTCAAAACATCAGGTCCAACCCTTTTCTGTATCAAAGGGCAACATCAACTGATTTCCAGAGGAAGTAAAATAAACGGGTGGGTACAAATGAGACAATCATGCTCTAGTTCATAGGCCTGATAGCTCAAATGAATGCAAATACACCATGAATAGGAAAAGTGTGGAGAAAGTTTCACTACTCTGGATATGGTTTTCAGCAAGAATCAAGAAGAATTAAAGGCAAATGAGATGAGATGGAGAAACCTGATACAACTCCATTAATGCTGAAAGTAATGACCCCTTTTCTGGAAAAGGTGTGAAATATTAAATTATAAGAACTCAAAATATTCTGTTTACCACAACGTTCAGTGACACACAAAAAGCAATGCCTTTTGCTGGCATCTTGCAAGAACAGCACCAAAAGTTTCGAAGAAACACAATTTTCTTCTAAATCACTGTTATACTCTATTTCTGTTTTATGGACATCACATTGTGTTTTAAAATAATGCATCTGTCTTTCTATTGCGGAACTATTCCCATTTTGGTATTTTTCTCACCCTGTGACTTGTAAGTCAGCCTACGTTCTAAATCTCTAGAATACATTTCCAAAACATAACCCTGCCACATTTATTTTCTGAGGCTTTTATTTAGTCCTTTTGAATTTCTTCAGACATTCTTTTCCAGCCGAGAGGCACTGAGTAGTTTCATTAAACATAAAAACCTACTGCCTAAAACAGTAATTCCATTACAGCTTTTTGCTCTTATACTGATCATCTGGTGCATCATTGAAGAAAACCTAAAAATGGACCTTTTTTAAAATTATGATTTAATAAATCCAAAAAAAAAAAAATCTGTTAGGAAGCACGAGACTCAATCTTGAACTGCAAAATATCATTCAGACTTGAACGACCTCTTAAGTCTGAGTTTCCCATTTGCAAACTCATATTAACTAGAAGGGTGAGTCAGCAGGGGGTCTTTGATAGGTCCAGGCAGGAGCCTGAGCTCCTCTAGCAATTAGCCAACCTCCACAAGGGTAACTTTAGGCTGGTTTTCTCCTCACACGCTTCTTTTGGTCAGAGCTATTTACTTTTCAACTAATAGATTGCAACGCCCATCAATGCAAAACAATGCTTTGACAGAACAGAAAAATGTCCTGTTTTCTAGATGAGAATCAACCAGATGCAAAGCAGTTCCTTTTGCCTTCAAAAGCAACAGTGGAGGGAGGGTCAGCCTGGAGCAAGGAAATCTTACCCTGAGAGGAGAAGGATCAGCCTAGGGACCATATAATAAACAGGACATCACAGGCTACATCCCTGAGTAGAGGGAGACTATTCACATCACCGAGATCACTCTTGATTATTTTCGAAAGGTCATGGTAATCAAGATGCCCAAGGACTAGAAGGATGCAGGTGTCACTTTTCTCTTCAAGAAGAGCAAGGATACTTTTGCTTTTTTAATGGAGAGGAGGGTCAAACAGGTTGCACTGAGGAAATAAGGAGTCTCTGCCCTATGACTATTCCTCTTAAGATACCCAAAACCCACCTGGACATAGTGCTGAGCAACCTGTTCCAAGCAAGAGAGTTGGACTAGACAAGCTCCGGAGGTCTCCTCCAACTTCAGCAATTCTGTGACTGTATGACAATGTTTTCTCACCTGGACAAAGTTAATCCACATGAAATGGTGCTCTTTTCATAAACCTATGCACCTTTGCACAGTCTTTAATAATGCTGAAGGCACAGAGAGATTAAGGTGTATCTTCCATACCAACGAAATGCTACACTCAAACAAAGTTTTACACAAGGAAGATTAAAACAAACCAACAGGAAAAGTAAAGACTCCAGAAAGAAAAAAATTATACTGCAGCATATTCAGAAAAGGTGGTAAATTAACCACACCATAATAATGCATTTTGATAACGTATGCAGAAAATTTATACAGTGGAAAGGTTCAAACTAAAACATTAAACATGTTGGGATGTACTGTGTGAACAAACGTAAGGAAGGACGAATTTCAGAAGCCATAACAAAAACTCCCACTAATGCAAGTATCAGCATGTACTAGAGAAGTTGAATCACAGTCTTCCCAAATTCACTTCAGTTAAATGGTTTAGGCACGGCTCCTAAGACCTTGAGGCCCCTTGTCACTATTTAGCTGCAAGTAGCTTTCCTAGGAAGCACCACCAGCAATGTTTCCTGCACACGACCACCTAGGAACCTTGCTCCGGTAGCTGTCACTAAACAGGTAAGAAGTCTCACACTTCCCAACACCTCAAAACCTGAATTTTGATCTAACTCTCCATGCCTCTCACTACGTTATGCCTTGCTTCTACACCCTCCTCTGGGGACAGTGTGGATGGTGATTTAGGATGAATCAGGACCAAAGTCAAGAGGGCTCTTGCAGTTCACACTGGCATGCTACTGAAAACAAAATGCACAAAGGGTTATGAAGATTTAAAGAAGAAAGAGAGAAAGGAGCAAGCAATTCAATACCTGAGGCAGTTGAACAGTGCCCCAGAGAACCGGGCTGCATCTCCTTTGCTATAGACTTTATAATAATAAGCAAGAAAAAACACTAATTATCCTCCTTGTTTTCTGAATATCCAACTTATGATCCAGAGTTTGACCTGCAGTAGTTTAAGCAACCATAGCCATAAGTAAAATCAATGGATATTGCACTTTGAACATACTAAATACCATAAAATGCCAACTACTTCTGCTTCCTGAGGTCCTAAATTTCATAAATCATGAACCCCAAATCAGTGGGTAGGTCTGAGCTTAATCTGTGCCTTCACTCCTCAACTGTAAAACAGGGGTTATAAATACTCATCTCACGAATTAAACAATGTTTGTAAAGCACTTAGATATTAGTAACGAGCACCACAAAAAAGCTCTGTAAGAATTGAGTCATTATGTATTATGAGCAAGGGATGAACTGTAATCAGCAGCAAAGGCACAGGACCGTACATGGAGCAATGAGAAGAATACAAGATATTGAATAGCTGCTCATTAATTGAACCTTATCCAATCTGTTCAATGAGCAAGGCAGAGGTGTAATGGAAAAAGTTGTATGGGATTGTGTAATTAAGGCTGAATTAGAAATCATTACATGTGGTGCAGATGAACAAAGACCACGCAGACCAGTAACATTTATTACTTTTATATTTAGTTATGATTTTGCAAACTTGATTTTTTCCTCTCAAACATACTTTAAAAATACCAAGCTGAAAAAGACCCAAGAGCTCAAAAAGCCCTGAACCCCACCACTGCACCATAAGAACCCACACAGAGGAGCAGAAAGGGGTGGGAGGGGACACAGTAACTCCAAATTGCTTGTATCTGCTTGCTCTTAGCATCAACTAGGTATTTACAAAAGCCCCACATCCTCATCACTCTTGAAATAGGAAGGAATGGACTGACTAACCCATATTCCCTTTCTTAGGGCCCTGGATTTAGCAACTCAACTGTCAGAAATGGCACCAAATAATTTTAGAGGTTAAAAACAGGTAATATTTCTATTTAACAGAATTTTCTATGCTTAAACAATTAAGAGCTGTGGGCTTCAGTGCTGACCATGGGCCATTATTGTTCCTGAAAAACCTGACAAAAATGCCTCAATCTCAGTCTAGACTTCAAATCTAACAAAGGCACTCCCAAACTTCAACAACCTAAAACTGTGCTCCAAAAAAAGGCTGAAATCCTGGCTTCATTCAAGGCAATGGGAGATTTGCCATTACCTTTCCCACTCTATTTATATCCGAGATGCTAGCAGATGCCTTGTTCCCTCTGTCTATAACAGACAGATCTGTATGTACATTTTATATCTTTTTTTTTCTTTTTTTTTTTTTTTTTTGTCTGGAGACTGTTTTCCCATCCCCTTATTTAAAACAGGCTTAGGAGGTACAAAAAGATGCTTTGTTTCTAGCTTTACGTATTTATAAATTTATTTTGAGGTTTTATCTATTAAGAAAAACTCCTTATCTCTAACACTGTGGTGCTGAAGGCACCTTGCAGGATTATCCCCTCTTGGCTCTCAACTACTTAACCTGAGACTGGAAGAGCCTTTTCAGGCTCTAAAAATTTTCTGAACCTTGAGGGTTGTAGAAGAGAAGTGCCATTTTCTACTAAAAGTGAAAATTATAACACTGCTTCTAGAGGCTGCCAAGGCAGGCAGATAACAGCATTTTATAAAGTAGTACCATACAAGGAGCAAAATCATCTTATTAAGGATGTTTTATCGTATTTGATATGCTTGATGCTGGTTTGATATAGAAGATCTTGTCCATATATATCTGTCCAATTTGAATGTTTGTTCATACTTTAGTTATCCATTTAGTTGTGTTCTACTAGGCATCACAAAAAACCCAAAATCCAACAACCCAGCAGCACAGCATCCAAGAAGCCAGACCAATTATACTTCAATGACAGGGGATTTCTCAGTAGCCAGGCTCTTGCTTGAGTGGATTACAAGCAAATGTAACCAGAGTGAGATCACCTGACGGGGTCTGGGGGTACCTGCAGAGGCTTAGTTGGATAGGATGGAGTTATTTCAAAAGGGCTTCACTCTCCTGAGCTTTTTTCTGAACTCAAAACAAAAGAAGTCATTGCAGGAGACAAGACATTCATCTGTTAGTACAAATACAAAGCAATTCTGCCCTATGCAAGATCTTAGCACTTTGCATCAATTTTTAAAAACTGAAGTTCTGTATCCCTGTGAAGATTTAGTCATTCACCATCATTACAAATGGAATATTCTAAAAATGTCTTATAGTTAGCTCACCCTCTCTATTACTCCTACTTCCTTCATTTTTGGAGCCAGCTGAACTCTCCAGCCTTACCAGGACACAATATTAACTAAAAGAGACCTCTTTGGTTTATCCCTTACTGTCACAGACAACCAAATTATATTATACATCAGCTACTTCTCTTATACTCAATTTCAAAGTAGGTACTTAAATCCTTCTGACTTTTTTTCAGGAAAAGGCCCCTAAAAGTCCCTCCTTCTGATGGTTTGCAGCATTCTCAAAATAGCAAACTAACTAATGTAATTTTTACCCATTTGCTCTTATTTCAGTACAGTTCTTAGTTCAAAATAAGTTCTCCTCCCTCTCGGTTGTCTATTCCTCAACTGTGAAATATTTATAGACAGTAATCATGTCCCAACTCAGACTCTTTTTGGGTAGGCTAAAAAAAGCTAAAAGCATTCAGTCACCTGACGCAAGATAAATTTTTATTCCCCAGATCATTTCAGAAGCTCTCCTAGTCTGTTTACATGACTCTCAATCAAACTGCCTTTAACATACTGGTGACCAAAAGTAAATACAATACTCCAGATAAGCATCACCATTTGTGCCATCATGCTGTGAATACTTCCCTGATTGCTTGAAATACTTGGGGCATCCAAACATATGGATTTTGTGTGACTACGTTACACAAGTGGCTCAGCCACCTTGGAACTACTACCTAACAGTTGAACTTCCCAGGAAGCATCCTGTCTATCTTCTCTTTGCAGCATACGTAAAAAAAACCCCATTCCTTTTTGAAGAAAAGACAGTTGACATATTCAAGAAAACACTAAACTAATGGCTGTGACATTTGAACATCTGTTAGCCAAATATTTGTGGCTACCTTAACTCAGCATGCATTCACAGGACCATCCCACCTCTATGAAGACTGACCTGCTGGCATGTTACCCTGTGATGTGCTAAAAAAGAAAACAACAACAACAAAATTACTGCAGCTGAGTTCCCTATCACATCTTCCCTCCTCTTCGTAAGAATGTAGAAGGTAAGCCCTTCAAAGCCTGTGTGAAGCTTGGATTTGTGGCAATGGAAGGCTTTTACCCAAGATAAACCAATCTCACCACTGCATCAATGTTCCATATACTGCATATTGTCCTTGTGCAGACTGGTATCACCTACTGAATATATTATTTTATAGATGAAACAGCCTAGAAATTAGTATTCATAAAACAAAGAGAGTGCAGGAGAAGAATAGCTGCATGCAGCCTTCCGGGCCTCATGATGCATTTTCCAAGGCTAGACAGCAGTCCATATGCAAATTCTCATCCTCATACTTATCTGTCCCTCTCTACACCAACATCCACTTATATGGCAAACAAGTTACAATCTAAAAAACCGCCAGTGTTGGAAAGTCTTGGGGCAGTGAAGAAATTTTTAATGCTTTCAGAAAGGAATGAATGTGGATTTTTAGTTTCCTTGATATATAGTACTTTTTCATACAGTTTTCACATCTATTAGCCAAGTTAGGGCTCTTTGTGGCACTGCAGCTGCTAAACCCACTGGTTCTGTGCTTGTTTTCAAACCACAACACTGTGTGACCTGGGTGGTTCCCAAATCTACTCCCTCCTTTCTGAAAAGCTACCACATTCTGCTTGGTCTACTAATGTTCCACTTCACATTTACCATGCATCCAAGCACTTTTTTTTTTTAATTGAGCATCAGGCAGTGTTTTTAGTGCAGGTCACATATTCCAAGAGCCACAAGGAAAGATTTTCCTCATGTTTCGCCTCTCCCCAGCTTTAAAATATTCAATTGTAATATATGCTCTATCCTTTATTCTTTCCTTTTTCTTATGTCACACTTCTTGCTGCTTGATTTTTTGCTCCCCTTTCTGGGGTCACACTGCAAACTTTTCTAGTTCCTTCCCCCTACCAGTCTCCTGAACACTGAGTCCCTACTAAAACCAGCCCAGGAGGAAAAATGAAGACTTCATTTCTCAAGGCAGTACTGCCTGGCAGAGCAAAAAAACCAGGAAAAGTCCTTTTTTGCATATCTATGAAAGCATGGAAGGCTGGTGGCAGCTTCAAACCTATGATGACTTAATTATTTAAATTTTATTTTACACCTATTAACCATAGCATATCAAGTAAGAGTAGCAGCTGCTACATGAATTTGACCAGCTCACTTGCCCTCAGCAGATCACCCATCTGCTTGCTCTTCACCTAATATTTCTGTTTGATAGGTTGTAAAACAGATTCTTGCAACAGGTCAGGCACAGAGTCAACTTCAAATCCCACACAGAAATTTCTATGAAAACATATGGACATCTATACTGAGTGATGTCGAATTTAGAGAGGCCACTGACCTTATGAAAGTGGATAAAAGGAAAATTGCAGCCTGTTACGGAAAAACACTGACTCCATTACAGTGAATGAACAGAAGAGTGGAGAGTGAAGAACTGTATGTATAATTAATTACAGTAATACAGACCTACGAAATTCATGGGTGCACACGCTGCAAAATGGTGTGCAAAATGCCTTTCTCTTATGTATCAATTTCAGTTTCATACAGCATAAAAAAAATATTGCTTCCTTAAATCATCAATAAGGTAAATTTCCCTGTTCACCAGTATTCTATAAAAATTTAAGTTAGGTTAATTAAGAAAATTATTCAAGAGTTAGGCATGTCAGTATTTCTCATACCTTGGTAATTTTTCCACTTCAATAGAAATTAAAAAAAAAATGAGGCACACACAGAGCCTTTAGCTTCTCTGTATTTTCTACTGGGGATTGTAAAGTCTTGGGAAGTTCCTTCACTTACAGTGCATAGGAAAACCATAGGAAGATTAACTGCTTCTGAAAATAACATGTTACATATATTGCTTTCCATCTTGTGTGGCCTTCTGGAAGCAGAGACTACAGAACACTTCCGAAAGGAAAAAAAAACAAACCCAAGGCACCCAAAATGAGAGTAACCCTGGGATGTTATGCATCTAAGCCCATTGTTAAACACTCACACAGGCCTTTGCTTGCCAAAGAACTGCATTTATCTTACCACTGAATTTTCAGCCTGGCAATGGCTTGCAACCCTTCACGCGAAGACGAACCTCTTAAAGCTGCGGGATCCTCCCGGTTATGGCACAAGGACTGGCCTCGTTGCCTGGCAAGGTGACTGGTGGGTTGGACCCTCGGGCCTGCAGCCCAGGCTGTTCTGTGTCTGTGTTTTCGGAGCAGCCGAGCACAAAGGGAGAGCGGGAACGGCACCACTTTTCCGTACCCCTTTCTCTGAGGCAATCTCGGCTCCCGCAGCTGCGCCGAGACCCCGCACGTCGCTGCACAAGAAATTTCATCCCTTCCACTATCAAAGCCAAGTCTTGGATAACCTGCTGTTCAAACATCAGCGGAGGCAGAGTTTCTTTGTTACCAGGCTGCTCACCGAGGTGCACAGCACATTTACTATATCCAGGAGGCATCAAATCAGACTTTGAAGTTTCCTTCAGCCAAATTACCCCCCACTTGAAGTCGGCAAATAGCAAAAGGTCAGGTGTGTGTGTGGGGGGGACCAAACCTGCAACCCTAGAAACTTGTTGCTGTGACTATGTTTCTACTTAAAAGTGAAAAGAAATCTATTTTTTTGACTTGAAACAGAAGAACTAGCGTCAAGGTGAACCTCCTGGAGCAGAAACCAACAGCAGAATCTGATGTTTATTGAATATCACATCTTTGTATTTTAAAAGAGGACAAGCTTACTCATAACTAATACAATATAATTTTTTAATTCTGCCATTTTAAGTAGCCAAAATTTTCCAAGCAATTATGTAAAATAGCTGGAAGAAAATGGTCATTTTTACTGTAGTCTTTAGCCCCATATGGAGATGAAAAAGTGCCTTCCTTTTTTCCTACCTTCCAGCCAAAGGAAGAATGAAAGATTAGCAACTTAAGGGACAATATAAATTTTGATTTAGGAGAGATTACCTCATACTTGTCTGGAACTTGAACAAATGAAGACTGAAAATGCAAAGCATAAGCAAGAACAGCTGTGATTTCTGACTTCAAGCCTGTTACTCTCCTTAGAGAAAGCTGCTTCAGTGGAAAAAGAGAAGACAAGACTGGCCAGGTGCTTTAGGTTCCCTCACAGTACAGTGTATTTTCAGCATATGACTCTATTATGATGACAAAGTTCAAATAACTTCATGATTGGCCATATTTGTAATTCAGAAAAAAACCCCAACACACCATATAATACAATTATCCTATGTAAAAAATGTATTTTTAAATACATACATCTAAACTTCTGCATTCACACCAGTTATCAACACTCTTACAGTTAAAGGACTTTAGCGCTTGCAAGGCGGATCAAATTTAGTTTAATGACAAAATCACTTTTCTTCAGATCAGATTCCTGTTCATCAAGTCAGTCAGCAAAAGGTCCACACCTACTTAATACCAAAACATGTATTTAGATAATTTACGGCCCTGTAATTAATTCCATCCGAAATTACTTTTGAAATTTCACCAATAAACCCATTTTAATACTTTTTTGGTCTACAGCTCTCCTTCTCATAAATTCATCAGACATTTCCTGCAAGTTCCAAGATATGATTAACTGGGAATACAATTACCAGATTTCTAATTGGAAATGCAAGCTGTAGCCTCTTTGTTCTTGGGTTTCTTACTAGTTTCTTGGGTTTAAATTCCAATACAATTGTTATTTTCTGTTATAATCCCCCTGGTTTCATAATGTTTCAAAGGAGCACAAAGGAATTGGCACTCAAAAGCTGTTCAAGGTGGGCTGATGACATTAGCAATTCTAGCCAAGACCCAAAGAACTGGGCGGCGTGCAGGGGTCGCCCTCTCCAAATCACCCTTCTCTTTGTTTTCATACTTTTTGACACAATTTATCTCCCCACTTCATAGGCTCACAGAATGGCTGAGTTGGAATGGGCTGCCCAGGGAGGTGGTGGATTCTCTGTCCCTGGAGGGTTTTATGCTGAGACTGGATGTGGCACTTTGTGCCATGGTCTGGTAACCGCAGTGGTGGTGGATCAAGGGTTGGACTGGATGATCTCAGAGGTCCTTTCCAACCCGTGTGATTCTGTGATTCTGTGAATGCACCTTTAAAGTTCCTTGCAAAGAGCAGGGACATCTTCAGCTACATCACTTCTCCTCCTCCTTCCACCTGAACACCATGTGCTCTCTCCCATGATTTCCATCCCACCACCTCTTTTGAAGAACTATCAGTACGTAACTCTCTAAATTAAACTAAATAAAGCTTTCATTTAATCAGGAGAAACCAACGACTAAAGGAGGAGTTGCTCCATTCAAGGAGGGCACAAACTGCAACACAGGATGGTCCATCTGTATATCAGGAAACACTTTCACAGTGAGGATGACCAATTCCTGGCACAGGTTGCCCAGAGCCATCGTGGAGTTTCTATCCTTGGGGATATCGAAAGGTCAGCTGGACACAGTCCTGGGCAACTGGCTCTAAGTGGCCTTGCTGGAACAGGAGGGCTGCACAGATGACCTTCAGAAGTTCCTTTCAACTTCAGCCATTCTGTGGTTCTGTGAAAATTACACCAGCTATAGCTACTGTACCAAATAACAACTGGAAGAAGAGGCCATTTTTTAAAGACTACTAATTCTTTTGCCACCTTTGCTAAAGAACACAACTTTAGCTCAGTGCTGAGACATGTATGCCCAGGATCTACATTTAAAGCAGTTCTTCTGCTTTGAATTATTTATTTATTAATACCATGCTCTGCACTACCATAGTTTTAAAAACATCCTCGTGAACACATGACACAGAATAATTACTCTAAATATTTACTTTCCATCAGGAAACCTCAGAATAGGGTGCTTTACTAGTCATGTTCCTGACTGAAAAATTTATGATGACTCCACAAGAAACTTGTTGTTACAGAACTACCTCCACAAACTTCTAGTCATATTTACAGTCTCAGGATATTTGAAGCCAAAATGTACATTATATTTTTGCTATGTTCTTTTGTGGCTAATACCCTACAATGTACTTTTATGCATATATATATATATATATATATATAAACACATAAAGATGCAAGCCAAGACAAAACTTGAGTGTTTGCATAACACCAATGGTACTGGTAGCATCAAGAGCTCAGTTATGTGCATACCAAGCAGACGTCTAGACAGTGCTCACATTCCACTGGTAGGAACATGTATGTTGATATAATGACTCTAAAAAATTCACCTCAATTTAAACACATTATACATTTTTAGGGATGACAGGGGAGCTTTGCCTTTCATTTTTTTTGAGGGTGTTTTTGCTTAACTTGTAAACTTGCAGTAATTACTGATCACTTTTAAAAATGTATTTTTAAGCCTGATCACAGAGAGGGATCCTTTCCTAACAGTTTTGGCTTCTGAGGCTTGGAAACATAGTCTTTCTCATAAATTCCTATAAAGTTGGATAGGGACATCATGTCAGAACAGACATCAAAAGACAGGAAGGCAGTAAATGTAGATATATAGCACCTTGAAATTATAGTGATTCAATAATGGGAAGAAAGCTTTCCTGGGAGGCAGGAAAGGAGGAAGGAAGATAACAAAAGGTGCTGTCATTTCACACGGTATGTGCAGCTGTATGGAAAACCTCACCACCACCATAAATCCAAAAGATCCACCCTCATGATTCAGAGATCAGCTTAGATATGGATGTCTGAAGACCCACCCATGATGTGGTGTGGAAGCACATGGAGGAAATCACTCAGTGACAGTAAGTGCGGTTTTCCAGTTCATGTGCTACAGCAAGTGATGAAATTCCCAAGGAAGAAGTTGGAGACTGAAGGTATCAAGGTCAGCTATTGCACAACTGTAAGAGAAAGTGCTTTCAGCAGGGGGAAACCTCTTCCATGTCCTTTTAACTTTGGAAGGTTCATTTCAATTAGATCGACACTTTTGATGATAGATAAATTGATAGAGAGATATTACATGAAGGTCTTAACTTCAGTGACGCAAAAGCCCTCCAGGTCTATTTAACAAAGAGCTAAATCCTTATTGCCATCAGCAGTAGATTTAATGATCACAGAAGAAATTAATCACATCACACACTGCCTCACTCTTCTCAGTGCACAAGCTGGACACCATACTAAGGGCCTATTTTCTTCCTTATAGGTTTTTCACCATGAAGATAAATCAGTAAGTAGTTACGTCTTGCTCCATCCGTGGTTGTAAGAGCACCTACTCATCAGCAAAGACTTCTAAAAACCTATACAGTTTTTACTTCCTTTGCATGTCATGAACTCTTACTATCAGATATTAAAAACTTTATTTTTATCATCTGAAGAAGTGGCTTACAAAGTCTGTGAAGGTCAAACATTTTCTTTTACCCTAATAAACCAAGTCACCGAGAGACAACACCTGCTAGAGGTCCTATAGCACTATGGAGTGACCATAACTTCTTACTACTGATATGCCCAGGAAAGACTGGAACATCACTGTCATGTAAGGCTGCCAAAGCATGATGAGACAAATGTATTCAGGAATATGTTTACATTAATTGTATCTTTGGGCACTAAAAACTACAAAAATCCACCTGGGAGTGGTGGAGAAGTAGCCTGATTCACCAGTGGCATGAAGTAAAACAGTGCATCTTTTAGAAGGTGTACATTGCAGAACGCCCCGGCACATTCCACTTAAATTATACCAAATTTAGTTGGAGTTCATTCAACTTTTTTTTTTTCACATTAACAACATACAATTTTATAAACAGCAGAAAACACACAGAAAAAATTATATGTGTATATATATTTTTTTTTTCAAAACCCAAAACAGATTTTGTCTTTTCTTGTGTGTTGATATTTTCTTTTGGTGTATATTGATATTTTTTTGTTTTGTGTTTTCTTACCTTCTACTGCTCTCTTGAAGAAAACTTTACAGCTGCCACATGTAACCACCCCATAATGACATCCAGATGCCTCATCTCCACACACCAAACACACTTTGGAAGGTCTTGAAGATCCAGTTGATACACTTCTCAATGAAGAGCTGGAGTGAAAACAATCAAACAAAACAGTTGTGAATATTTCAAATCACTGGCCATAATACAAAGTTCAATTAAGAATTTATAACAGGTATATTGCTCAAGGCACCTAACAATTAGGAAACCACAACTCTTTCTGGCAGTGCCTGGTTGGATACCCAAATTGCTTTAATTAGTAAGTGCAATATTTTTATTGTCTGTTTTAAAACAACACCCATAATATATCAATGTTAACGTGAGAAGTTACCACAAGGGCAATGGTAACTTATTGGTAGCAGATGATTAAAACCGAAAATGAACAACAAATAAACCAACCAACCACTCTGGTAGCAGCCTGACAGCTATAAATTTTCTTTCTGCTTCTTTGTTTGAAGCCTTCACAGCTGAGGAATACCTGTACAAAAACCTCTAAGGCCATTTTATGAAGTAACACAGCAAAGTGCACTCTCCTGTCCATATTTCTGCTTCTCACTGCAGTGGCCCTTGAAATATTTCTAATATTTCTGTAATTTAACACATTACAGAGTTTCGGGGCCTTCTTTACATTCTGTGAGTGCGGGAAACCCTTCCCTACGACTTTAAGTGCCAGAAAAGCAGCACTGGAGGTTCAGACCATCCCAAAGTTCTGCAGACTGACGCACCTGGCAAACCCTACTTCAATCATCTACCGCCTTCTTAAATGACAGGGCATTTCTGCTGTTGGCTCTTTTTAAGCCATAACTCTCCAACAGCAGCTTTAGGAAGTATTTTCCACTGGCACCTCTAAAAGACAGTGCTCTTCAAAAAGAAGTCACATTTCATGATGCTGTGAGTTTCCTCCCTCCCTTCTTCCCCCAGGAACCGGAAATGCCACCCTAGTGTAATCACCATGCTTGGAGAAACATGCCAGATCCTGAAGGAGATGAAAGCTTTGGACCCCTCCCATGTCTCCGTAGGGCTGGGGAGAGTCTCTCCTTCCACACAGCCTCTCTACTCCAGGTAAACACGACCTCTTACATTTCTTACACATTATCCCTCTGAACACTGCCGAACAACTACAAAAACAACCCTGAAAGAAACTGATGAGGAAATAATCAAGCAGTTCAAACTGCAAGTCACAGGCTATTTGTCCATCAGACATCGGGAAACACAGAGCACAGGTAGTCTTAATTCACACATAAGACAACAAACTTGATTAAGAAATTTCAAGTATGCACTCTTGCCTTTTTCCAAATATCTAACTTTCTCTAACGAGTTATACAGAGGCCAAGTGATTTATCCAGGGGGCACAGCTCCAATGTCACTCCAAATGAAGGACGGCAACTCTCCTGGCCCACAGCTTTACTGTAACGTCAAATCTAAATGTCTTTTAAAAAGACAGTGTTCAGATGTTAACCAAAATGTTCCAAATAGTATTCCTGCTCTTGTCTGCTCGCTAGTCTGTTAGATTTACTAGTTCTAGGCCTTGTGCTATTTATACTTTCATTACATAACATCACACTACTTGATAATTGCTAGGTGATGGCATTAGATCATCTGTTAGAGAGAAAGCCTCACCAAATCTATGTTAAAATAAGTTCTGTGTGCTTGAATCACAGTCATACCTGTGCATTGCTGCATTAATCTACCCTAAGGAAAGATAACTTCTCCAGGATTTGCCGAGGCTGTGCTGGTATTCAGCTCTGCCTTCGGACGTGTTTAGGCAAAGAACAGCACTTTCTCCCTCCAGCATGTTCCCTACTGCACAAAAAAAAAAAAAAATTAAGCCTCTCATTAAACAAAATTCTTCAAAAGGTATCTGCTTTCTAGAGAAAATGTCAATAACCTGGAAAATTACCCTTGGACATTTTTTTCTTTTTTTTTTTTTCTTTTTTTCCATTGCAAATGTCAGTATTTTGCTGAAGAAGGTAACGTTTCAATTCTGACATAACACCAAAATGTCTCAGGGGATTTGTAATTTTGATGCTGCATGTTCCCATTTCTTCATAAGACTAGCAAAAACTTTCCTAGTCTTTCCACCCTGAAAAAGGTCAGTGTATTTTTTTGATATCTAAAAAAAAAAAAAAAGGTAATTTTGTTAGAGAGCTCTTCCTGTAGAGAAATGGAGGTTTCCAGGGTATCACAGCAGTGTGCATGATTTTTTATTTTTATACATATACACACACACATGCTTCTCTATATATACATACTGCATATATATAATTATGTATTATTTTTAGTTGAAAATAAATTGTCATGTAGGATTTGCACAAGGTGGGAGAGCCTTTTTTTAGATACAAGCTACCCTATAAAATTGTACTTAGACAGAATTATTAGGTAAAAAAAGCCAGCAAAGACACATTGAGCCACCAGTTGATCCATGACTATTATTAAATGCCTACCTAAGATGTAATCTACAGCATATTTTATACAGAACTTCTCTAAACTAAAGAACTGAATGCAACTGAAAGGTAGAGGTAAAGTTTGAATACAAAGCATGTATTCAGCTACTCAGCCACATCATCACAGGTGGAAACTTAACAGTCTGGAATGAAATTCAATTAACTCATTCTTGTAATCAGTTTAAAAGTGGAATAGCTTAAAACACAAATGAGGTATTGTCATTCAACAGGAGTATCCAACACAGAGCAGTTCTCAAATACTTCATTGCAAAGAAACATTTATATTAGCTGTTGGTACTTAAATCTCCTCCACCTTGTGCCAGCTCTAGCTACGACTGTGTTCTAATGAACAATGCTTGGCTTGTTTTTAAACTCTCTCATGTTCTCTTTCACCCATGCTATACCTGAGCATTTGCCAATTTAAAATGTTGTTATAAGTACCTCACACAAAGGTAGAGTGGTGTTTGTACATACGCACCAAATACTAACAGCCTGAGCACAAAAAACATGCTCAAATCACACGGCTAAACCTCAGGTTAAGTCGCTCTCTCCATGGAAGCTTTTATTTCTGAGCAAGGCACACACAGATGGTTATACTTTTTCCTCCAAAATCTCTCTTGGTTCAGGTTGTCATCCCTTACTTAGTGACTTTGACCACCGTGAACAAGACCTGCATCAAGATCTCAGTGGTGATCAAGCCTTTATTTCAAGGCCAGACATCCAGTGTTAATGACACAGGATGACATTTTATTTATTAATCACTTTTATTAAACCAATTCTTTCATTAATCATTTTAGTTCCGTATTCTATAGTAAGTACAGGCAGAAAAACTACACTAAACCCCCCACACTGAAAGTGCTTTTCATGCATGCTCCAAGTTAAATATTTCCCTTTGCATTAATTTTCTACAGCAACATGCCATGAATTTTTATCAAGTAATCCTAATGTAAATCGGCATTTGGGAAAAGTTACAGGCAGGTAACACTTAATAAGCAAAACCTCAGTGTTAAATTCAGTTGACTGCAGCAGAGATATCTCCATTAATTTAATTTTAGTTGTTTTTCTGGAGTTCAGTTTGATTTTTTGGCTCCAGATGAAAAGTTTAGTTAAAATAATCAAAGTTACTGAAGTAATTGAATCATTCTCTGTTTTGAAATATACAAGTGTTGGTCCATATATGAACAAAGACCATAAAAAAAAAGATTAAAAACTTTACAATTGACTCCCTGGAGAGTAATTAGCCTACTGCCAAATATCTATCTGAATGACACGCTAAATCTAATGGCATCTGTGGGCCACAGCAGGTTTGAGTCTTAAAATTTAGGTCAAGTGAAAACACTGTATTTACACATTTGCTGCAAACCAAATTAGAGCCTAAAACATATTGCTCTGATATTTAACAGGGTTTGTTTAAAACTTTCACACAATGGACTTTTCTTGACCCAGAACATTCCTTGTGTGTGGCAAGCTACTGTCAATATAAACTCCTAATTGAAAACATTAGAAATATAAATGATACAAATCATGCCACAGAGCTGGCTACTCATCCCCACTTTCAGAAGCCAGTGGCTCCCACAGGTTGGTTAGGTAATATTACTTTCATGCCTCTCTGATTATTTCCAATACAAAGAAAAAAAATAAGCAAACACATACACCCCCCAGCCCCCTCATACACACACGAACTCTGCAGGATTCAAACAAAGGAGATCTAACACAGCATACATCTTTCATCACGATGCTTTTACAGCCAAGGGCAGCATGCACCAGTTTAACAATGCCAAATGTATCTTCTAAATGATTTGTAAAATGGTTGCTTAGATGGCTCCACTAACATTTGTCACGTTGTGTGGTATGTGATTAAGAATAAGCCTGATTTATTATCCTCAACAGTGCAAACGCTGGCAGTTAAATGCTGACCTTGACTAGCCATTGCCATCAAGCCCATTTGTGTGTCTGAGAGTTGGCTTTAGTAATAGTTATATGGAGAATTAATTAGAAATAACAGATTTTGTAAAGAAGAGTCAATAAACCCACAGATAATCCAGCATTTTAAAAGCTGATTATATAGGTTATTATGCTTTTCAAACCAGATGTCAGACAGGAGCACAGTTTAAACAAATGATGCCTCTCTGATGATAAAACAAAGCACTCCAAAGAAGCATAAGCCACAATATGAATTCCAAACTCATTTGTTCCAAGCGCTTTTATTATTATGAGATCTAGATGAGTCCTTTTTAATTCCACGTCATTGACTTTTCTTTTTCATATTGAAATTCTCTGGCAGTAAAACAAACAGAAGGAACCTGGGCACACCTCGATAAATAAAGTTATGCAAAAACAAAGGAAAAAAGAAGCTGAGATCATAGAATCGTATTTTTACCATAGGGAAAAAAACCCCAGTCTTTCAGAGGAAGAATAGTTAGGCTATTCGAGATGCAAAGACTGCCTGCAGCTTACTTCTACCTGCTCACCTCATTTCTGAAGGGGCATAACCTCCAGCAAGAGTGATCTTCTACTGGGGACTGGCACACAAAAACATGGTAGTTAACTTTGCACACACAAATCCCGAAACTAACCTCCCTGTGGCCCAAAACAAGAGCTGTGTACTTCAAACGGTATTTCACAACCACGATGTGGTTGGTCTGGCTGAGCACAGAGACCTCAGCTTGGGCCCACCTCTCCCATGCGAGGAGGCTCAGACGGTCAGGAGGCGGCCAAGAGTTGACCAAGAGCCGCAGAGCTGGTTGTGCTGCTGCAGGAGCACACTCACACGGCCCGGACTTCACCAACCTCCACGCAGCAGGCCAGTCAATCATGCCCAAGGAGACAAGAAACTCCCACAGTGAACAACAGTACAGCTCCTTGACACCTGCCACTAAAATCAAGACACTGATTAGGGAGGTTATGCTACCCTGAAAACATACTCTTTTCCCCCCCTCCAAATAGTTCCCCGAATTCTTTCTTGTTTCCACAGATAATCTTATGTCCTTAAGTGCTTCCTTTTGACTGGTCAGTTCTTTTAGAAGCTCTTAAGTACCTTTCTTTCTTTAACTCATCATTAACTCGGTCATCGGAGTAGACAGCACAACCACCTCCTCTTCACAATACTTCAGTTATTTTTGTGAACAGTCACACAGAAACAACAATTTCATTGCCCAAGATAACTCTACTAGTCATTTGGAAAATGTTACACCGGTCAAAAAATGTCCAATAGATTATTTGACCACTACGAAACGATGTTAGTCACAGCCTCCACCAGTGCCTTGCATCATCTCCCCGATTTTGCTCCATGCTGCTCATTGTAATTGTCAATACTAATGTTTGACCAGTATCAGTTTCTGCTTGTGTAACAAAAATTTTTAAAAAGCTTCGCTGCAGAAAGGCATCCTGGCTCTCTCCTATAACTATTTGAATAAAGCAGATTAGCAGACTGGAAAATGGTATTTCTTAAATGTCAGAGTATATAAACCAATCTTCTTGTCAGCAGACCAAGAAAGCAGAGGGAAGTGAAAAGGTGCAGAGATGAAACGACCAGATTTTTGGAGGAGAAGGCAGTCACATGGGACCTCCTGAATGCCGAGCTAAGGAAGAACCCCTGGAACTAAACCACCCCTGAGCCTCAGCAGCAACACTCCTGCGTGCAGCAGGAGCAACATTTACCCTCTGAAGTTTGGCAAACTGCTAAATAACCTAGCTGCAAAAAATGCTGTATGAGTTTCTCAGGGCATTATCCTGGTCCTACAGAGATGAAGACAGACATTATAACAACAATATAGAAATTATGTTTCCTTGGATAAAACAATAGGACTCTTACGACCAATACCAACCCTTATACCTTCAACCTTAAAAAAAAAAAAAAGGCTAAAATTATTAAGAGTAAACATTAAAATGAACAAACAAACAAAAAGTTTAAGACTCAAATCTTGAACAAGGTTTCACTATTTTAGGAAAGCTAACTATCTACTTTTGTGCATATTATGGATGATAGTTGCCAAGCATAACATCTGAATCAGTGCATGCTTGCTCTGGCATCTGCAGTACTGCATCAGTCCATAAGTAATGTAAGTGGTTAGGGAAAGAATTAATTATTCCTCTAACATCTTCTCTCCACTAGAGTAACACAGATAACAAGAACATGAATTGAAAATACATTTCCAATGTAAAATATTCAGGAAATTCAATCAAGGACACAAAAAATTACCTAGAAAATAGTATCTTCTTGTGTTATAAATCAATTATTTTTGGAATGTCCCAAACTTCAGGATCCTGAAGCTCATATTTAGATTACCATTTGTTCACCTTTGTTTTGTTTCAGCTAATGATGAACTACTCCTGCATTTCACTATAACCCACTGTAATTTAAAAAAATGGACCACTGTCTGACCAAGGTAAACACATTTGGTCACTTACAACTTTGAGGATATATTTTAAAGAAATTAAAACACAAACAAATGAACAAAAAACCAACCCAACAACAACAAAGAGAAAATTCAGTAGCTGTAATATTACATTTAATCTTAGGAAATGTTTAATATGATGGAACATGTAGGAATCAGAGAGGAAACCTCATCTAGTTAAGAAAAAGCAAACTGAGAACTTGGATGGTTTCCTTCCTCAGCAGCTCCAGCTTTCACATTAAGTTACCTTATTTAGTGATGCCTAAGGGTCATACACACCACCTTTCATACCTGGATCTTAATTATGACAACAAGCAAACTCTGACGCGCACTAATAGAAGAGGTTCCAGCCTTTCTCTCAAGCCCCAGCAAATCTAAAAAGATGCACTTAGGATTTTAAAAATGCACTTAAATTCCAATGTTTATTCGGCAAATAAAAGCTGATGGGTTCTGTGCTGTAGTCACCAATGAACAGGTTCCTGTATTTAGTTTAACCTTAAGGCATATGTTGATTTTACAAAATGAAGCAAGTGTGCTATGCTCCTTCAGTTCCCATTTACCTTAGTGGATGCTGACAGGACCCAGCATTTTCCTCCATCCAGCTGCAAACCTTGACTTTTCCTTGACCTTCTCTCCTGAAATCTTTTGGCAGCAACTATAGCTGGCTATCCAAATTTTACCTCCAAATAATCTGCTGGCTACAGAAAAATATAAACTTAAGCATAAAAAAAAGTGTGTTGTGGTGGACTGAAACTGAGGAGAACTTATTTCCCAGGGAAATAAATCTAATTTTTACCCACTGATTTAGTGATCAGAGAAGTAAAACATCCTCCTACTATTCCTCTGTAATGCTCTTTTCTAACTACTGTCACAAGGTACCAAGCCACAACTGCCCCAGGGAAATAAAATTTACTTGCTCTGCAGGTTTTTTAGTACATAAATGCAGTTATCTATTGAAATGGAATGGTTAACCAAGATGGGGAGTTTTCTATAAGGAATAAGCCTTCAGCTTTGGAAGCCAGAGAACACCAGTAAGCCTCACAATGCATTTGCTCTAACTTTTCATGTTTGGTCCACTTATAGAATTAGTGCAGTTTAAATGCATGCAATGTTGGTGTTTGTGGTGCTGATTATAAATTGCTATGTATAGCAAGATAAGGCAGGAACAGTTTATCTGGAAAATTATCTAGTTAATTATTGAAAGTCTACTTGAGGGGGGGGCAGGGACGACGTTTAACTCTTTCTTTTCCTGCACCTGCCCACCTGCCATAATAAAAGGAGACAAACAGCTTTGAAACATTCAATTTTTCATAGCAGCATCCCATTTTTCACCACTGGCAAATATGTGAACCAATACACATCCTGGTAACTCTCCTGGGAGAGCACAGTAGCGTTTACCTGGTGAGGCTCTGCTGCTTTATCAGTCAGCAATAATTTGAGCTGCATAAAATGCAAGTGAAGTTCACCTGCTGGATGGGGGCACCAGTGGGAAATCATTACCACAAGGAGATACAGGCAAGACAAGACCGCGTGACTATACTGTTCTGCTACTGAAGACTTCTAAGACAAAGAAATATTGAACAAGCAAGGAAGAAGAAAAACATCCAAAGACACAGAAGCAGGGAGATGCTAATAAGTAATAAGAGCTTCTCTTTAAAAAGCCTCCTCATTTCACAAGAAATCTCACTACTTTTTTTCAGTTTCTTCCCTCAGAGTCTAAACAAGCAACTCCTAAAAATACCTGCCTTTGCTTGAAGGTTTATTTTATGAAACCCTTACTACAGCAACCTGAAATGACATCGATGACCAGAGTATTGACCGTTAATGACCTTAAGAAATACCATTCTGTTGCAGAGACAAAAATCTACCTGGTACATCAGGCAAGGGCTTGGCCCCAGAAGTCGTAAAAGAATACCTATATTAAAGATGTTAGTCTATAACAAAAGCAGTTTGGTCCAGTTGGACATACTTTCCTATTACAAAATGTTTGTTTTAACTTTCGAGTGCATGATCTGCTTCCAGAGAAAGTCACCACACCATTAATGCCCTAACCACACAATATAAAACGTTTACAAGAGTTCCATAATCAAATAAGTTTTTAAAAAAATTAAATCATTTCATAATAGCAAAAAAAGTAAACTGAACTGCCATCCAAGGTCTACTGGGGATTAAAATACCACAATAGAGAAACCTCCAGAGCAACCATGAAACCATAGGGGAAAAAACGCACCAAGGCACAAAAAAAAGGTTACCATGGGAACAAAGGCTATTTTCCAACTTGTCACATAATAGCCCCAGTATGGCAGACCTTACTCATAAGAGCAATCCCACAGGCTTAGAAAGGCAACATGTATAATTATTACTTGAGCTGAAAGAATCTAATAGGAGGATGGAATGGGGAGTTAGGCCTTTCAACTCCCTTATGCCCCCCATCCAACCAGACAAAATTAGTATGGATGTTGAAAGCATATTAGCATTACTGTACCAGCATCTGCTACGTGACAATACCTCATAGGAACCGAAAATAGAAGTAAGAAAGTCGGCACACTAATCTAAACTTTATAAACAGGATGCAGGGAAAAAAGAAAGGCAACAGACAGCTCACAGTATTATTTAGTACGAGTTACCAACACAGAACTGAGTAATAAGACTCGAGCCCATCAGCTTTTCAGGGAAATTCCTAACATGAACAGACTTAAGTATCTTGCAACATGCAGGGAGTTTTGTCTATATTTGTAAAAGGAAGGTTGGAAAAAGAAATAATCTGCAGAAGATGATCTCACTAATCAAAAAGTAATAATCCTTAATAAGGTTAGGCACAGAGCTTACATTTTTTACTGGAATTATCCAGCTTGGCACTTGTTTCAGATGATACAATAAAAGACAAACCCCAATTTTACCACCATCTCTGACTAACAGATATTTTAAAAGACAAATAGTCACATTATTTTGAAACATCTTCTGTCACTTCTAAACCCACTATTTGAAACAGTGAAAGCTTCATTTTCACTAACATTTTTCCATTTTTAAGAAATTCAATCTGTTCATGGTGTTTTAATTCACACAACTATCACTTTATACAAGAAATAAGACAACTCCTGCAGCTCTAGGTACACAGACACTGAGGTGGTTTGGAAATCTGTCTTTTCCACCTTCCGGGTCCCACAGCCCAACCCCAATATCCTCCTAAAACTATAAGGCAGAAGAGCCAGAGTAATTTCCACTTCCGTCTCCTTTACTGTTCCCCTCTTGTTCCCTTAATGGGCTTTTGCTACCTTTAGACAGTGTAATAAAAACCAGCCATGATGTTTGAGGAACCTGCAAGATTACTGTGAGCAGGACAGACCTGCATTAAGTAGGCAGATCGATATGGGATTCATATCCATCAGCTGCTGGGATAAGAAGAAAAAGCAAAGAAGGAAAAATGGGATAGGAATGGGTATTCTGGCAGACCTTCACGTGGCCTACCTCTGTGAGCAGTGAAGCTGGCCCTCGTGCAGCAATCCTTAATTTTTCTGACTGTGGCTTTTTTGCTTGGCCAATTACATCTCCAGTGGCCTCTGCCTGTGCCTTCTGTAAACATAATCCAGCCTTCAGGTACACATGTGACTCTTGGGAATGGTCCTGTGCAGGGCTAAAGGTTGGACTCAATGATCCCTGTGGGTCCCTTCCAACTCAGCATATTCTGTGATTCCCTTCCCAGTCTCTCTGGTTCTCAGGATGCTTACCAACAGGATGCAATCGGATTTCCTCCAATAATAAAGATCCCAATCCAACCTGTGAATTTTGTCACAGGTAAAACAGCCTTCTCGGGCTTCGCATCTGCTTTTAAAAATTGTGATTAGCAGAGGACACGGCAAGCAGCAGCTCCAGTTCAGACAGGGACATCTGTCCCACTTGTGCCACCTCCACTACATAAACTGTCAATTTGCAGAGATCCTCACTCTTCTATTTACCCCAAGGTACAGTCGCTCCTGTTGGTGGTGATATTGTTGATTACCACATTTATTTGCACACTTCAAGTTCCCCTGTTTTCCTCTGCCTCTAGTTTATGTGGAGGGTCAGGCCAAAACAGGGATACATTAATGAGTATCCAACAGCCACATTTCCCACCCTATTCTTGTAGATGGAATGCAGATATTCTTTCCATTCTTCTTCCAACTTAGAAAGGCGGGTAAGCTGAAGAATGAGCAGGGTGGAGAGAAGAGAGATGCAAGCCACTCATCCTTGTGGTGCCTTCCTCTCTTCACTTTCTTGCCAAAGAGCTTGTTTTGAAATGGACACACAGAAAAAGATGCTTTAAACTAACCATCACCAGTTAGAAAGACACTGGATACTTGCATCCACAGGAGCAATCAGGAAGACAGTACTGTCAGAGCATCTGATCTCACACTCCAGCACTCACATAACCTGCAAATGCACCAACAGCACTGATGCAGTACAGCCTTAAGAGCGATTCACAATTTTTAATTTCACATAACCCTTGGATTTGGGTGTAATTATACGTATTTTATACTCCTGGAGACCATGGCAGAGGAATAGTTTAGGTCATAAACCAGAACAACATTAGATCCAAAATGCAGTTGTTCAGAGAATTGCGCATGGGAGAAACAGTTTTAAAAACTAGATGCACAGCTAACATTCAAGAATCCCTTTTAAAATCCACAGTAATTACATAAGAGGAAAACTCTGTTCCTGTTAACTAAATAAAAACTCTACTGAAAGCCTGCAGAAGTGCAAGGTAAAGTCAACTGCATGTGTTTTTAAAATATTCTAAACCCCAAGTCCTTTCAACTCCTCTTTCCCTATTTTCACAGCAAGTGTAACTGCTGACATGTAATACAGCTATACTGTAATAAATAACTATAAATTTTAACTTTTAAATCAATTAAAATACTCCTCCATTATATGTCAGAGTGACAAGTAATAGCCTGCTGAGTGCCATGGAAAATTTTGGTCAAATAGCAGACGAGGGCTGCAATCACTGCCTGATACCTAGAGCAAAGGCTTTTGGTAATTCTCCCACAAGCAATCACAATTGCTGACAAAGTTCAAATTTGTCTTGACAGGATTGTCAAGGCAAACTAGAAACATTCACAATTGCAAGTCAAAGAATTCATTTTTTTTTCAGCTGAAATTCACTCTACTGCTCACATACTAATGATACACAGTACTGTACCTACCACTCTCTCTGGCTGAATAGCCGAAATCCATACAGCAAAGACTAAAGGAAAGTGGAAACACTAAGCAAAATACCCACCAGGAAAGTTATGTTCCACAGCTAACACAGCCCCAGTTCATCTCCCAAATCCTCTGCTACATACTGTCAAAATTCTCTCGCAATATACAGCAGGCCTCGATTTTGGAAGGCAGCTTGAACTTAACTTCAGTGGGAATAAGAGCTGGTACAATAATTAAAAACACCACCATTCCTCCCATTTCAGGAAAAGGATGTTTAACTCTTTATGCACAAAAGCACATCACTGCAGAGGCAAACTGGCAGTTAAGGGTGCATAATTACGTACTTATGCATAAATTTACACAATTTATATAGAAATCAAGGTGTACAGCAGAGTGAGCAAACATTATTACTTGCTAAACCATCACCCCCCAGAACTCATTTATGCAGCCTGAGGCACAGACTTTCAATCTCATTTAGCAAGAACCGCAATATTTACATTTATTGTCGTACCACAAATATTACTCACTGACACAACAGGTCCCACACGGAGCGCAATTAAAGCCAAAGAGAAAGAATCTGATGACAAACGTTCTTTGCTTCATTAACCAGTTTCACAGAACCACTGAATGGACTGGGCTGGAAAGACTTTAAAGATCATTTAGTGCCGACCCCTCCGCCATGGGCAAGGACACCTTCCACTCAACCAGGTTGCTCAAAGCCCCATTTAACCTGGCTTTGAATTTCTGCCTATTGTAAAGCAATTTGCTTCTTTTTGCCTCCTGTAGCCATCAGAATTATTTCTGCTAAAAACAGGTGTGCAATGTGCAGAATAAGCACTTGGGGAAGAAAAAAGATGACTCAACAAAGAGTAAGCTTTGAGCACCCACAGTTTAAAACGCTGCAGCAATTAAAGAGTAACTTAATTTTCTTACATGGCTGGAGGATCCAAGAAGTCCCCACCATGCCCACTTGCACACCTTCAGGCTTCAGATCACTCCACTCTATGCAACACCTGGCATGGGAGCCCACCACTGTCACAAAGCAGTAAGAGACCTACAACTTCTTACTTCCATATTTGCTTTCTGTATTCCCAAATAATATACGCAAAATAAAGTCAAGTGCTGAGCTACAAAGTATATGAAGAAAATGGTCTTGCAGTTTTTAAAAATTATTAAGTTGTAATTCATGAGCAGAAATAATGAAACCTTGTTTTCTTAGTCTCTCATTCCTGCTTGCAACGTTTAATAGGACAAAAATGCTAACTAGCCCCTTTCCTTTAGTGGGGGCACTAATTGGGTGCCTTTCCTCCTTCCAGTCACTTCTTTTAATGGAACTGGTAAGAGATAACAGCTAAAATTGAATAGCTGTAATAGCTACCCACTGTCAAATTTAGTTGGAGTTGGCTGACATTCAAAACTTATTAGGCGGGAACACACAGACAGCTCAGTTACATAAAAATCTCCTTAGGCTCTGTCTGGGGTTCTGCTGGACTTGCTACCAGAAAGCAGCAGCTGTTTGCAGCATGTTATCAGTTACGGGTACTCACCAGATTCACCTATTTCTGTTTGTTTCCCTCAAGTAAAGTGTTCTAGTTTTGCACATACCTATAGATGTCTAGTTACTGAATTTCCAAAAGCTTGCCTGCAGCGGATATTATCACTGTTTTTTGTGTGGTTTCGCACTCCAAATGTGGACTTCCCTTGAACACATCCTAGCAGTATTTCCTGGGCTGGCCTCAGAGCCATTCTGATTTTAATGAGCCCATAGAAAGCAGCTTCAGGCAACGCACTGTCCATCCTCTTGTTCGAAAATCTCTGCTCCTGTATCTACAGAAACAGTGTTTCTAAGCTATTTGAAAACACTTGTAAAGAACTTGAAAGAACTTGACACCTAAAATCTTTTCCAGGCTTTTTACACCAGCAAGGTCTCAAAGACAGTCCAAGAGGAACTTGCTAATGCTTGGAAGAAACAAGGCTGTTATCCAAATTTCACAGTCACACAGAGGAATGTTAATAAAAGTAAATGCATACCAAGCACTTGTTTGAAGTTCAACACTTCTTTCATTCCAGAAACATTGCTTTAATCTCGCAAATGCTGCTCTGCCTTTTGTTATCCCCTTTCATGACTGTGTTGTCGAGCGCAGCGCTCAGGCAAACTTGCTGCAGGAGTAGCAGAAATTGCCTACAAATGTCAAGCCTACACCACCAACATGAGTGGTGTCTTCTAGCACAGCGAGGCTGAGGCAGGACCTCAAGTTTTCAACACAATAACGCTCAGGCCAAGCTGTTTGGCAGGATAATCTGGAGAGTCAGTCCCTCCTGCTCTCCAACATTTGGGAACCAACTGTAGTTGCTGGCATGGAGCGGGCTGCAGGTTATCAGCTGCGCAACACTGGACTGAATGCAAAACCACTTGAAGCTGAAAATGCCAAGAACCCTGTGACACAGAAGGCAGTTTCACCTACAACGGTCACCAAACACGTCAAGAAGTAGCCCTGCCTACAAGACAACAAAGAGGATCAGGGCAGGGACAAAGCCTCGTGCCTTTCTGACAGAGGAAAGCTGCAATGTTCTGACCTGATTGAAAGCATTCGCCAGGGCTGCCAATTCAAGAGCTGGCCCAAACAGCTGAATTTTACCGAATCCTGAAGAAAGCCTTGAGATAAATGGTGTTACAGGCTTTGGTTTACTTGACAAAGAAAACATACAGGCCTTTATTCTCAGATTTTCTAAGATTTCCTTGGTCGAAAAATTGCATTAACTGGTCCTCAACCAAAACACACCTCTAGTTTGCTGACATTCCAGTAAAGGCAGAAGTTTCTTTTTCCTGCAAGAAGTGAATGATGACACCATTTTGCAGAGCGTGAGCTCTACTCTGTTTTGTAGAGCTGAATTTCCCCACCCTTGAGCTCCTGAGGAATCATCTTCTCATCCTTGATGCCTGCAGACAGTTATACTTTTGTCAGGCCAGGTGGTGCTCTCTGGCCAGCTCCTCCAGCAGAATTACCACACGTATCTGCTGCCCTTCTCTACAGTATTTACAGGACAGACAGAAAAGTCCGTGCTGTTTTGCTGCCTGCTGTTCTTGGCTGGGTAGGTCAGAAAACTTTCTTTAATGCTTCATTAGAGCTGCTAGATAGAAATTTTAATAAATTGGTGCACTCCATTGATTTGGCATTTCCTTCTAGCTGGCTCTCAATGTTTGATCATTTTGATTATTGACTGATGCAACACCATTGAATTTACAGCTCTACAGACTAGCTTTAAGCAGCCACAGAACTTCATGTCTGCTCTTATGCCTTTTCTGCTATTATAGTTACATCTTAAAGCAATGGCAAACCTCCCCTGCCCCTGGTTTCTGCAGGAACCACACACGCAACCACAACAAATTCATGGTGGCCATTGTGAAAGCAGAGTTGGTAAATTTTTACCAGGCAGCCACAGGCTGGCTGTGATCACTGTGATAGCTCCTTAGAAACACTGGTCCCACCTGGCAGCAGAAGGAATAACAACTACTTTAAAATTCAGGAAAAGAACAGAATAAAAGTGGCTTTCATAAATGTTGTAGGTACTGCTAAAAGCACAACCCCCAAATAATGTAACTGGCTGTGCTCCTAAAGGCATTTAGTTAACTATTTTAAAGTTACTATGGTTTCATGAAAAGAAAAAAAACACCCTACAAACTATGGTATGAAGAGAGTCTAAGTCTATGAATGAATATTGATAAACTGCTGATCATGATGCGCCATAATTATTCTTAGAGCATGAGGTCACAATCCTAAATTATGAAACTGCTGAAATAATATTTTTTTGAAGTTTCATCTTTCCCTTATGCATAAAAATCTCTGCTAAGCCTGCAAAATCTTGACCTCAAATTTAAGGACACTATGCTACTTTAATAAATTATATAGAAGGCTTGACTTGTGATCAAGAAAATATTAAGTCTTGGGTTATTATGTTCTACATTGTTTCTTTACTCATTAAACCTGAAGAGCTTTCATTAAAAATAGAGTAATTCAATTCACTGACATATTATTAACAAAACATGATACACATATTTAAATTCCAATGCTGTGAAAGAGATGACAGGGATAAACTGAATAGCTGAAATCCAGATGATGTAAAAGAATCACAAAATCTTATCTATAAAGCAAGGGCTTCAACATTTTAACTTAGTCTACATTTATTTTCATGGGCATTATGTGATGAAAAAAAAAGTTTACAGAAAACACATGTATTACTTTGGATATTGTTGTCTTAAGAAAATACACTTCAGCTCTATACTTAATTAGAATTAGATGGCAAATTCCTCTTCAAAATTTGACATATTTGTGCTGTTCCTGATAAGGTTGCAGTGGCCTGTATACGTGATTGAGAAGTTACCCACCAAGACTGTTACTCAAGTGCACAAGCACAGCCATCGCCCCAATTAACTATTTATGAGCTGTTCCACTGCTCTAGAAAAAGTGCACCACTATCAGAAAAAAATTGCTCATTAGAAAGCAGCCTGATAAGGTATTTTTAAATATAACAATGCAATTTCAGTAGACACATGCACATTATTTTTTAAGGAGAAGAGGAACTGAAGCATTTTACTTTGGAGCTGAGTGGTTTAAAATTTTAATGAAGAAAGGATTTAAGATTGTATTATAGGAAACAATGTCTCATTGACAGAAATGTAGTTAAGACAGTCCTGCAGATCTTTCCATCTCTTACCTCTGTGCCCTTTTACCCTAAGCATGCATACACTTCCACTAAGTCTGACAGGGAAGCAGGGACTGAGTGCTACTTCCAGGTGGCTCCTCCTGTAAGGGAATCTCTGCCACAGCTTCCCTTCATATCCTCAACACTACTGGAAATAACTCTGCAGTCCTAAGCTGAAACTCCTCCTCTATCAAGTGGAGAAAAATTTAAATTATTTAAGTGAAGAAGTGGCAAAATTATTCTCTTCTGATTACGCTAAGCAGACAAGAGGGGAAAAAAGAGGGGGAGAATGAGGGAATATGGCAAACCTATCCTGGTCAATCAACTTTATCAACCAGAGAGTTGAGAGTGCTCTGAGGTGCTCTGGTTATTACTGATAGTAGAGAAAGATTATATACATCACTTCTGTATTATTGCAGTCCTCAAGTCTTTTGAGAAATTCCCACATGTAAAACAATCAATACTACTTGAAGCTGTGCCCTTCATTCCCAGTTTTCTGCAATTTCCTTATTAAAAGTACCCAAGAAGCCATCTTATCTGATATTCTACCAGGTTTGGACAAAACACAAAAAATATTTCATAACTAAGTTACCAGATCGCTGAGTGACACCAGAGCATGACCTGTCACTGAACATCACCTTCTAAATTACAGTCTACCCAGTTGTTTCAAACACATGTAGTTTTCTTAGGCTAAATGAGCTTGTTGCTTAAAATACTCCTGCGTCCCACACACTTGTTCCTGGAAGATAAGATGATGGAGCCCATCGGAAATACCATCTGTCATGTTTACCTGTCTCAAGCCCTCACATTATCTTGCAGCATCCTCCCCTGCTGTGAATTTATCAGAATAATGTTTTCCTGCAGCAAAGCATGTGAATAACCATCACCTGTGTGAGGACACACTACCCAAAAATGTCATAAATGAAAAACCTCGTTGTAAATCGCTAACACTTCGACGTTAACTTGCTGCTCACACTTGATCTTAACCTTTACCCACCCACATGTCCCAATCTCCGAGGATGACTCTAGGGACCCAACACCTCACCAGCTTACTTGTGGAATGCTGACAGTCCAACTGCCTTTCTTTCCCTCTCTGTCTCCCAGCCTCTCTTCTCTATGTTCTCATAAACAATACCACCTAAAAATAAAATGATATGCAAGAATAACAATAGGCAACAGCGAGACTTAGCCCAGCAACAGAGTCCAAGTATGACATTTTCAGCTGCTGCATGCTGCTAACTCCAGTCCTGTTAGGGCCAGCTTCAAAACTGCCTCAGATCAGATAGAGAAACAAAATTCTGAGTTGCTCCTGAATTTTGTGACAGTTCCCTGCCAGCCAGCAGAGGGAATCTAACAGAGCAGAGGACAAATGACATGCATGATCCTCCCCCATCACAAACCTCCTTAATTCTCTACAAGGAATGTTATGTGAAATACAGTATAGGTCATATAGATACCAACTAAAAGAAAAATAATAATAATAAAAAAATTTGCTCTCTCCTGGTTTTTCTAGTAAGACAATATTAGTGTTGAGCTGTGTAATCAGCTTCTTAGTGTACAACCATACAGTTTATTTATATAGATATTCTCTTCCTATATTTTTTAATACCCTTCTAGCTTTTTGCCTTTCAGTTGAAGGTAACCTCTTCACATTTTATGCATAATGGAGCCAAAATGGGTATCAGTGTTTAACAATGATTCCCTTAAATTTCTTGGGTGAAGAGAGGGAAAAGATAAGGAAGAAAGAAATTAAGGAGTATATTTAGTCCTATCTCTTACCACTTTACCACAACATGAAGGGAAGGAGGGGGGGTGGAGAAAGTCTAATTTAGTGGTCTAAATGATATATTGGAAGCTCTACATGCTTCCAAGGCTACTTCTAAAGAAAGTTTTATGCTTATGCAAGTCTGTTCATGGAAAGGTACCATATGCTTATAATCATTTATCCTTTATACAATGCATACTTCATGAAATTTGTATGGTCCTCTTTTTTTCTCCTTCCCTAACAGTGAGATTCACAGATCTGAAAGGATGCTAAATACTAAATCTGTAAAAGTTCACGACAGTCCATGGCAAAACTCCATTTTACTTTGGATTAAATACACTTGGTGACATTCCAAACAAGCCCGTCAATACGTGCACAAAACAGCACTACTGGTTCCCCAGGAGAGAGATATCACTTGTTTGCTCTGTGTGTGCTCTCTGAAGACATTTGTGTATGAATTGACAAGGATGCTATCTTGATACACAGAATACTTCTGCAAGTGCTAGAAGTTGAATGTGTCTGTTCAACTGAGAAAGGGGCTGAATGTCCCATTCAAGAGTTACAAGCACTAACTGTAATTCTAAGTTTTTCTGCAAACTTATGTATGAATTGAAACAGCCAAGAAAGCCCTTCTCTTCACTGGATGTTTACTCCTTTTATAGCTAATATTCCAATTATTTGAGGGGACTTCACAGATTGCAAATAATTAATTCTTTGCTCTCTTTTCATCTCCCTATTATTGCTAGGGATGGAGTCACAAAATCTTTTAAAACTTTTCCCCAGTATTTGGTCAGTGTCTGTTAATTATTTTAGACTGAACTACCTCTTCTGCAGTGTTACAGCATAATTGAAGCATTAAACTTCAGTCTGTTAAGCAGACTAGAAGAGCTACATATACTTTTCACTTCTAAGCTTTCAGTTCAAGAGTTTTTCCCTTGTGACTGCCTTAGTTTGTATTCCCTTCCTTATTTCCTCAAGCTGTTCTCTCAAGATTCAGACATTTTCCTCTACTCTTCAGCATGCTAAACACATCTTTGGGTAGGATTTAAAGGGCTCAGATGTCAGGTATGTAAACTACATTTCCTTTAAGAGCAGAACTGGCACATTAGGCTATTTCAAAGATAAGTGTATTTGAGGCAGAAACTTGTCTTCAAGTTTTATTCTCTTTTATCAGCAACATCATCTTGAAAATCTTGGCTGTGGTGAAATAAGAAATGTTGTATTCATTGACCTTTTTGCTAAGGTGTGTCATCATTAAATTTGAATATACTGCCCTACATGTTCATACACAGTTGCCCAGGTTTCTTCCAGATTTTTTCATCTAAATACAAAACTTGGAGCTACTCTTTCCTCTTCCTAAGTCAAAAATCGCATACGCAATGCCCTCACTAGAATAAAAGACTGTCTTTGGCATTTGTGGTTGTCTGCTGAAGATTACTTTTGTGTATAGCCCAAAGAATTTTATCCCAGACCTTTATTCAAACTGAAGTGACTGTGTAATCATCCATAATTCAGAGGCAGCACCTGTTGGGTTTGTATTAACAACTTGATACTTAAGTAAACTGTTTTGGAGCTGGGGCCGGCAAAAATATCCTGTACTAGCAAATGCTACACTGAAAGAGCTGAGATTGGTTTCAGTAAGTTATGCCAATATTTTCAGTTTCAAAAAAAAGAAAAAAAAGTATAATGAATAGGAAAACCTCCAGGCAAAATGTTCCAAATTTGTAAGAAATCAAATATCAAGAGATATGGTTAGAAAAGTTAGAATACCAGTTTTGTGGGGGGGAAAAAAAAAAAAAAAAAGAAGAGACAACTTCCACCCCACCACCATTTTTACCTCTTTCTAAATGTTTCCTCAATTCTCAAAAGTACATCTAAAACTAACCCGGTCACCATGGTGGGCACTGCTTTTCAGGCATCCATGCAGAAAGTAGTTTATGCAGTATTTCTATAAACATGCAACATCCAACATAGTGTCAGTTCTTCACAATTCACATTTTTAAATGATAAATGCAAACATACTATTTAGACCTACATGTGTATCTCAAAAATCAAGCTTGGATAGTCAGACATATTTTTGGGAACAAAGACCAGCAACTCAGTTTTCTGACACAAACCAAGGTCAAAATCTGCAAACTCGCTTACTAAAAAGTGGCAGTTGAAGATTCTACAGGAAGCCAGAAAAATCAGTCTTGATGCCACGCTAACACAGTTTCCTGGGTACACTGGAATATCTCATAACACTGCAAAATCAGAGCATGTAGATGACTGGAGAGGCAAATCTTCCAAGTGACTTGTACAGGCAACGAGGGAGGCAAGGTAATTTTTAACGTTATCTCTTATCACAAATTAAAGTAATCTCAAGCCTGCTGTAACAACTTAAAAGGCCAGTCCAGAAGGTAAGGAGGCCACGTTGGTTGGAGGATCATTAGGATGCCTTGGTACCAATGTCCACAGGGCCTTGAAAATTGGTTCTACGTGACCAAGTCCTCACGTGTACAATGAAGGCTGATTTGCCTTAGTGCCACGGGTTTGATGATCACATATTTATATAATTAAAATTGTTATTATAACAGAAAATACAAATATGTACATATATAGGAGATAGAGTACCATACAGCTGTTTGGGTTTTTTACTGTACAATACCATTTTCTTCTAGGTCTCAGAATTAAGAAAACATAATACATTTAAAAAAGTAATTATGGAGACAGGTGGGACACAGCAATATTTCCTTTCTGGTATTGGTTTCCTTGAAGATTAACAGTGGACAGAAGACCTTAAATCAACTCAATTCTACACTACTTATAAATTCAATGCTGCCATTTTACTGCATGAATAATGATCAAATTAAGTGTCTATGAAATATGGAGTCTGTTTACTCCTTTATTTTTTTTTTCTAATCTCCATCTTGAAACAGACCACTAAGACATAAAATAGAGACATAATAATGAAATATCATGAGGAACTTCTGAGAGAAAAACAACCATACTCAGAAGAATCCATCTTATCAAGGTCTGTGATAGCTACCAGATAACCTGACAGTGACGTACTCCCACCTCACCAGATATGAAAGAAATAATAAAAAATAAAATAAAATGAAATTAAAAAAAAAGAAAAAATAAAAATTTTCTTTAAAAAAATCGATATTTAAGTACATTGGAAAGGGTCCCACACTGGCCATTTCATGGAATAGGGCATAACAGGAAAAATCAACAAGGGAGAAAGCTGTAAAGATTTTGTTTTCAGGGGAAGATAATGCAGCTTCAGTTCTCAACAATCAGGATGGACCCAAATGGAAAAACACAAACCGAAATTCTGAAAACACACACCTAGTCCTTCATCATGCATTCTTCTGTCTCCCTATACTATAAAAATCAAAGATCTTGTTCAAACACAAATACAGCCCAGATGCTGCAGAAAGTCGTGTCATTCAGCACTCTCTACCAACGTGTTCCTGCAGAAACAGAAAGACCAGAAAGTCAAACAAACTGTATGTCAGGGAACTGTTTTCCCCAGTGAAGCACTTGTGAATTCTGAAGGAACACTACTCCTCCATGCCAAATGGACATGATTTCTTTCCATTATCAGTCCTTTGAGATGGGATAAGCCATCGGTATAGTCAAGAATAGAAACAGAATCCCAAGTCATCCATTCTCCAACAATACTAGAAATTTTCTGCAAGGATTCTTATTTCTGCTCATCAGCCAAAGAAATTGACAGAGAAGCCTCGAGTTCTTTTTATTAAAATCTCCGGAGACATTTCCATTTCTGGTTTATGGTGACGTGAATTTGCCCTGCCTCTACTCAGGGTTCTCTGGTCTTTGAGCCTCAGAATTAAAAACCTATTGATTATGACCAAATTGAATATTCAATTTAAACACATAAGATTTTAGTTTTACAGGGACTGTTAGCACAAGCAAACCCAGAGCTCTGCCTCTGCAGCTACTCTCTGCTATGGGGCCAACCATTGCTTCCAACAGAGGTATCACAGAAGTGATCAATGTAAGTGTATAATCTCAGATAATATGATTCAATAGCTGGAAAAATCTCTGAGTCCAGATGAAGCCCAAGTTGCTATTATTTGTGGAATATCCAAACTCTGAAGATCAGAAGAGGAAAACCTCTTCAGCAGTTATATTGCATCCAGGCAGAATGCAAGACCAATTTAACTACCATCAACTTAAAGTACCAAAGAGCACAGCAGACTGAAAAACAAAACACACAGGAACATAAATTCAGAGGCTCACACAACAGTATTTATAAAGCCTTATATCCATCCACCCAAATCCAGAGAGCACACTTGTCAATCCAGTAGGAATCACAAACTATAAAAGTTAAGAGTATTACCAAAAGAGCAAAAAAATCTTACAAAAAACCTAATACAAGAATAAAAAATACAACCTAAATACAAAGAATCAATTGTAGCAAGTTGTGACCACTTACTTAAGTCTTGGTTTCACAGTCTCACAGTAAGATCTGAGTCTCACCATGAGCCACGAGAACATTCCTACCATTTAGTGTGGGCCAGAAATTCACTTCACGACTGACACAGGATGCCAGACCAGCTACTGGGCCGCACTACAATGAAATCCTTCCCTTAAACCAGCCCCCAGAAAGTTTTAGCTACAAAGCCAGAGTAAGAACATGAGCAATGTTCAAGCAAGCAGCCAGGAGGCACACGTACCCCTGGCAGAAATTTCATCCTCACAAAAGAGCATTTTTTTTGCAATTAGGTAAAAATAAGTTATATATTAAATACTAGTGAACTACACATACTTTCCCTCCTCCTCCCCCTAAACTCTCAAGATCAAGGAACTAAAGATTTTTTTTTTTTTTTAACTTATTCTAGTTATATTCTCTCCTTCATACTGTAATGTTTTCAGGTTCAGAGCTGGAGAATGAAGACAAACAAACACCACAACAACCAAAACCAAAGCCTGAAACGGCTTCAGGATACAGGTTTCCTTAGCACACACATTTCAGTGTTACCTGAAGCTAGGGAATAGTTAAGCAGTGATTATAATTTAGAGTAAGCAGAGAGGAACTGTAATAACTGTACGTCGGGGCAGTGGGCTAAAGCGGAAGAGACGATGCTTTATTCCATCTCTCCTACACTCTTAAAGGTCATGGCAGCTGGCATGAGGGTCAAGCAGCAAGGTAAGCACTCACAATGTGACAAAGCTTGCACGTGAAACCCATCTAAGTCTTCTTAAAATTATGTATATACACACACCATATATAGATATGTCACCAAATAAACTGTCTGCAAAGTTTACTTCTCCATCGAAGGCACGAGCTGTCACTGCTGGGAGCCAGAAGCTAAATGCCATTAGGGCACAGGCTCTGACACAACTTGCCAAGAGGCAGCAGCTGCATGGAGGCCCTGCTGCACCCAAACTGTATAATGCTGGTACACAGCTCTCCATAAGTTTGTCGCATGACAGAGTTTCCCTTACTGAATCAGCAAACCCTGCAGACGCCCCTGCGTGGTCACCTGCCCTCCTGTGGGCAGCGTATGACAGACTAGGGGCTGCTGAAAGAATTTAGAAGCAAGAAAGAACAACCCTCTCCCTCCACCCCAAACGCTCATGAAAACCAACACCTGGTATGTGCGCAGGTTGATTACATGTTCCACAGTTACAACTGCAAAATACCATAAAATTTTAAAGATAATATGTTAACTATTACGGCAACCCATTTTGCATTTTTTCATTTTGTGGCAAAGTAACATCAGTGGAACACAGAGATAACTAAAGCTGGCAAACAACTCTCCACTTACTAATAGAAAGAGTAAAGTTGTTTCTTTGTTTAAAACTAAGCATTAACATTTTACAGCATGGGTGTGTTTCAGGCTGAAAGATTCCGTGTTTCAGGAAAAATGTTATAGATGTTTCTGAAAAAAACAAAGTGAGGAGAAAACACTGCTTTGACAGTTTTCATATTTCCTACAATTCCTTTGAAAACCAATATTTCCATGGTTTAGTGTGCAGACTTTGAATTGACCTTGGAGTCAGAGTTGGTGCTTTTTCCAGCACAGGAGAAAATCCACTCAAACCCACCTCCTAAAAGCAGTGTCTGCATGCACTCCATAGTGGTTTGCAGTATTTGGCAGCAGCATTCCCTCCATCTTAGCTACACTGAGCAAGCTGCAGATGAGGGCTGGGCAAAGTTCATTCTTCTCCCTTCCTCCCCCTGCACAGATGCTCGTTCTTGCTGTAGTGAACTGCCACACCCAAACTGAGATGAAGGACATTTGAATCCCACCTCATCTCTGCAAATGCCTTGCTGCTGCACAGACCGAAAAGGTAGGGAAGGTCCCAACCCAAACACAAAGGGACCAGAACAGGCAACACGATTATATATACTTGAGTCTGCTGAGCTGCAACAAGTGGATGTAAACACAGTATTACAAGGAGAAGGGCAAGGTGAAACCTCAGCAGCAGCAGGAGAAACGAAGAGACAGACTTACTGGGAAGAGCGACAAAAAGTTCTGCAGCAACGTGAGCTGAAACACAGGATTATTTAGAACAGAGTACGAGATCAGGCAGACATCATGAACATCTCCCTGCGCCGTCCAACCACTTAGGGCCTCTTTCTACAGCAAGTCCGTTAGCAAAAGCAGCAAGGTCCATTTTTAATGTTCAGTGAGCCACACAGATGGCAACGCTGTTCCACGAAATGAAATTCATTTCTACTCACTTTCTTAAGAGGTCTCAGAAGTGCTTGTGATCGTATAGCTTTGTGACTGTATGCAACCTTAGCTACAACTCTCCTTTGTGCACTGGCTGAACAAATCATTACCTGGACAGCAAATCTGGAGGAGCAAACTCAAGTATATTCTATAACTGGAAAATCTAGCATTAGGAAGAAGACTGTGCCTCCTTTATTTCAGAAACCTGAACGAGGCTGGAAAGTTTTGGCAGAAAATGACCGATCTGAGTTAAGAAAGCACACAGTATCACTACTAAGACCTGAATTTATCATAACTTTTCCACATGCTATATAATAATACTTTTCATGCAAACGCATGCTTTTGCCAAAGATTTCTCTCACTTCTACCTTTGAACCGTGAAAAGACTCCAAAAAGCTAAGCTAGCCAATAGCCTACACTTAAGGCAATTTGAAAACTGTGCACCAAGTTCATTAATCCTGAAAATTTAACGAAAAACGCAGCCATTGAATATCCACGTTGATTACAATTTTCTGCAATTAAAATCCATTTACGTACTTGGAAAAATGCTTAGAGAAGACAGCGCTTACACCTTCACGCGCGTGGAGTAATTGCAAATGCACAGAGTCCAGAAGAATGTACGGCTTGCTTACAGCACCCCGAACTGTCTGAATTATTTTGGACTGCGTTTTCCCCAGCTCTGCCAGGTAAAAGGAGAGGCACGAGGAGAGCAGGCCAGAACAAACACGGCCTCCACCAGGAAGGCGGCGCTGGGAAGGGGAAGCGCGCGGCTCCTGAACATCAGAGCACACGAACAGTTCCCGCGGCGCAGCCACATGACCCACTGCGGGATGGTAACGACTGCAAGGTTCTCCCTTCATGCCCACAGATGTGGCAACACTCACGAGGAAGAAACAGAGCAGGAGGGAGATGGGAGCTCGAAGAGAAAGACCACTGCCTCCTTTTCCAGGGAAAATTCCGCTCGCCCGTTTCCCCTCTCCTCTTGGAAGTTTGAAAAGGCTGCCTTGTCCTTACAAGGCACAATCTTTAAGATCCATCAATAAAGATCTTGGAAAAAAAATTCAACCCTGCTAACATTATAATTTATAAGTAGAATTTTAGATAACTTTTAAACATTTAGTAATACTAGACTCTCCATAGGACTTCTGTGTCTGTACTTTAAGTATTATGAAATATAAATTAAGTTCACAATCTAGTATTTTTGTCATGGGAATGGTTCTCAAGTTCCTAGGCTTAGCAGATGGTCGATAACAGATTTCACTATTTCCTGTTTTTCCCCCATTTTCTTGGATTTCAGCAACAGAATAGATCTTTTCCTGAGCAATCTGTTCAGTTTGATTGCGTGTCTTTTCTGAATTATATCCAGTACTTATTTTTCTTTTGTAGTTTCCACCGCCCGCCCCCTCCCCCCTGCCATGTCCCNTTGGTTCGTAGTTGCTGGACAAGAATAAAAGCAAATCTCAGATGAAGCAGACAAAATGCATGTTAACTTCCATGCTGCTTTTCTCAAGTTGTTTCTATTATGCAAATTATTCCCAACAAGTCACACGCACGCACACACAGACTTCCTAACCTACAACTTTGTTCTTTACAGAATCATAATTCACTTCTCTCTGTCTCGGCTTCAACATATTGTCCAACTTTCAGGATTCCTCTGCAGAGTTACTCCTAATTATCTCCATACACACATTACAGGTAAGGGCACTGTTCCTATGGAACTGATTTCAAAGTTCTCTAATTCGGACAAATCTCTATCTATCTACTGCCTTAAAACGACCTTTGCCCACAGAAAGAGGGATTGCGATGTTTTCCCTGCCTTCCAAGGTGCTCCCTCCACATCCAGGTACGTCATCACTCCCAGGTTCACTCCGACACAGCGGCTGTTTCCCGCTATGCAGTCTAGACGTGACGGAGAGGAACACGTTCAGCAGGTTTATAAAAAGTTCAAATTGCTCTCAAGAACAGGCATCCACTGGCCTCCCTGCTGCCATAAAGGGAAATGTTCACAGCACAGCAACAAGAGAGGAAAATCCCAGGTTCACTGGCTCTTTAAGCCAATGCAATAAATCAAGAGTTACATAACTTCTTCCCCCCCTCCTAAAAATACATTCTTAGCTTGAAATATAATTATTAAGTATGAAAAAGTAAAATGATGTTTCCATGGTTTTTACTAGCTCTTAGGCTGAAACATGGAGGCCTTCAGAAGAAAGCCTCTGTGGGGAAATGTGAAGGGAACAGCGGCGGTAGCGTTGCATCAGGATGGAGGAAGGTGCAGAGCACCAAGAGCTGACAACTGTGCAAAGAGTGCTGGCTCTTACCTGAAATGCTGCTGTCTGACTGCTCACCCACAGTCTGGGGGACCAGCTCCCCCTCTAGAGTGGCACAGTCAACATGAACAAAGTCTGCTGGAGGGCTCTCTGGGTTCCGGAGGAGCTGATCCACTCTGGACCAGGTGCTCACTCTGGTCATCAGGGGCAGAGGATGTGGCCTGAGGGTCCCAGGGGTGGATGCTGCACCCACAGCAGACATGCCCCTCCTGGCCCTGCACAACTTGTAGCACCATGAAGGGGCTCATGGGTCTCCACGGGCATGTCCAAGCCGCACACAAGGTCATCTCCAGCAACTTCCACTCTCCGAGCACAGATGGAGGCACTCCAAAAGCAGAGGACTATTTCTGGCTGACCATGTTGGGCTGCTGTTGCCTGTCCCAGCTGAGATGAGCCACAGCCCTTTGCTGCCAACCCCGGGAACAGGTGCTGCTCCTAAGGAGAACCAGCAGCAGCCCTCACTGCCAGCACCGAGGGGCTTTGTGCCCTGTTCCTGGCAAGGACAAACTTCAGCAGTGCAACGCTAGACCTCCTTCATCTAGGGAACATCAGAAACCTTGAGGGTCTGTTTCTTGGATCAGAGGAACTGTAATCTTTTTATAACTAGTTAAATGATGTCATATGCTCATTAGCTTTCCAGACTCTATTTGGAAGGCAATTTTTTTTTTTTTTTTTTTTTTTTTTTTTTTTTACTCTCTTGTTCCTTTTTTTTTCTTGACTGCTTAGTTTCTATTCAGCACGAGTGCTCTGCTCTGAAAATTCTGCCAAGGGTTTTCCACATTCTCTGCACAGCCTTCTAACTGCATTGCAGAAAAATAAGACTCATATATACACATTCAACCTTGCTCTGCAAACGTCTTTAAAAGTTTCATCTTTTTAATCCAACTTCCTACTGGAAAAGAATAAGTTGATAATCTACCCAGAAATACAATTCTGCATGTTCCTGCACCAAGCCAAAACCACAGAATTTACTGCCACAGAAAACACAGAAGTAAAATGAATGAAATTAATCTATCGGGTTTTTTTTCCCTCCAATCTCTGCTGGGTCATTGCAGTAATCCAGAAAAAGAAATCTTCTGAAATCAAAACTGAAGCACTAGATTCAGCTACATTGCTTCAGTGCATAAGAAGTGCCTACTCACCGTTTACAGTCTTTGTAAAAGTAAAAGCAATTATGAAATGATAAAGAAATCACCTTGATCAGTCTGGGATTAAAAATACTAATCTTAGGTAGGATGTTAGGAAAAAAATAGTAATACTGCAATCATTAAACTATTCTGAATTTCTGTTTAAGTTCCTTTAAGACTGTTGTAGGGTTGTTCAGTATGACTGTCTGAACTGTTTCATTATGCAGCTTGCAAGCTGTATTTAGACAAAACAGATTATAAACATATCCTAACATTTTTCACCGTAACTGAATTGTCCAAACTGTACTAGAGTAGATTTTTTGGGGGGCATTTTCTTGGTAAGCAAAACAGATATTTCTCTCACTGAATTGTAACAAGACTGAATTTCATCTTTTCCCTTTTTGTATCATCACAAAAGAAACGAGCAGACAGGTTATCTCTCTGTTATAGCACCAAAGTTCTTCCATGCTCTGCTGAGCTCTGGTTATGAAATTGGATGAGACTCCACAGTTTGCGCCATCCTCCATTTTACAAGGTAAGCCCTTTCATAAATTCCCAAGCCTTATTTTAAAACTGATCGAGTATTTTGATCTTATGACTCTCCCCCAAAGAGCTGTTTCCGAACACTACCTTTCCAACGACAAGACTTTTAATCTCCACATCAGATGCACACAACTCGAGCTGTACGCGCTCATCCTAATCCCTGCATTGTTACTCTTCACCTTAAAAAAACCAAACAAATAAACAAAAAAAAACCACAACACTTTTTAGAACAGTTCTTACTCCCTCTAAAAGCTTTATTTAAAAACAAAACAAGCCCCCCATACACTCTCTCAGCCTTCCTTTCCTCAGACACCTATTACCTCCTTTACTGGCCTCAAGGCGTAAGAGGACTGATCTTCCTACCTTGCAAGTAAACATCGTACAACCCTTACAGCATGGAGCTTCTTATTTATTTTCAGAATACCACTTGTATGTGGTCTAATGGTGTCCCGAGTCTTTCTTCTTCACATTTTCATAAAAATAGTACTGTTTTACTCAAACGCTCCCTTAGCACACTGTTGAGGATTATCATCACCACACAAAAGGATCCGAGTCATGTACAAGCATTGAATACCTAATTATAGAAGTGGGACAAGGCTCGAATGCAGGAAATGCAAGATCGTGCATTTAGTCATTCTTGACTCTCAGTTGTTGTCATAAGCCTGGGCAGAAGAAAGTGACAAAGACCAGCTGTTATCTACTAATAAGCATTCTCTAGCACAACCCATTTGTGTCTCCCCATGAGACAGTCTTAATCCAACACATCTCTCCTTTTTTTCTTCCTCTCTAGTTTGAAGTCATATATTTTCAATTTGCCACTCTACCAAAGGCTCCACTGAAATTTTGTCTTAGTCTGGTAGGATTAGTTTTGGGAAAGATTTTATTTCAATTACTTTGCATCTGCCTATTTTTCCAACAAATGCTGTTCTGGTGCTTTGTGTATGATGCACTTCAGGTTTGTAGGGTTGCAGTTACATGGATTAACGCATTCTGTTTCTCAAACTTCAATATTTATGGCAAAGGTTTTGCATATTTGCTAATGAAATTAATGTGAAACCTTTTTGTCCAATCTGGGACTGAAATCAAAAAAGGAATGAGCCCACTGATTTTGATGCGACATGAAGGTCTCTGCCAGCAAAGCTCCCGAAAACTTTGTCAAGACACAAATGGAAGAGCAGTCCTAGGAATAACCATGACTATATTTTATTACTTCTTCAAAGATAAATTTCATTCCAAGAAACTTTTGCTTCCAAAAAAAGAGTCAGTAATAAAGACATTCTCTGGAGGTTACCTAAATGCATACACATACATGAGTTTCACTTGAAACTGCTACAAGAGCAAGAAACAACGTTTTATTAATTCTGTTCTCCAGTGAAGGAAGATACATGATTCACCCAGGAATTATTTCCAAAAGTAGACACTTTTTTCTCTGTCTCCCCCCCCCATAGATACAAATATATAATATACCGGGGTTTTAAATCAGAAGGAAAACTCATTGCAGGAAACAAGTCTTCAGACATAGAATTTTGAGATAATAGTCTTCTAGTTCACACAAATAGTTCACACATCTGTTAAGAGATCTGCACGTTATGCTCAGGAAAATATGCAATAAAAGATTCTACCACTTGACAGACTAAAAAAACTCATGCCCAAGATCTGTTTACAAGTACTCTTAAACACTATTAATAATTGAAATTCAACAATAAGTCCATGAGGTGTAGTGTATGAACAACAAAATGACCATTTTTTACTCTCCTGTGCAGGATGGAAAACTGATCACTGGGAACACCTTTTTGCTTTGAATGAAAGTGTTCTCACTTCATCTTTGGCACAGGACTTTATTCCTCACATGATAAAAAGTTTATGTTAAAGAAATACTTGAAATTAAATGAGACCATTGCAAAAATTAAGCAGGAATAGAACAACTGACCACGAAGAAAGATGCTGCTGAAGAACTAATATGCTGCCAAACTTCCCCGAAGTCATTAATGTCTCTATCAAAACTTGTAGATTCAGTGTGTATAAAAAGCTGCATTACCTCACTCAGAAGCAATGAAAGCAAGAATAAATTTGAGAGCAAGCCTTCCCAGCACAGCCAACTTGGTGAACTTCAGCCTTGGATTTTCATCACTGGTTGCAAGGACAGAAACCAGCCAGGTCTGGCTGTGAGACACACAGTCCAAACAGCGCACAGCACCAAGTGCTCCGTCTTCATGGCTGGTTTGAAACATGTGACATTAAGGAAGTTCCTTTCCAAGAAAGGGAAAGGACACGGTAAATTTCAAGGCAAACAAAAAAAAAACATATAGGAGTGGTTTTATATATATGTCCTCTGTACCTTGAAAGCGTTGGGGGTTTTATTACAGTCAGATGAGTGGGAAAATGCTGCGCCCCACTTTCCACAAACCAGAAGCTACTTTTTGAACTGCTCAAAGCAAAGGCTTATTTCTTCTTGGGAAAGTTTCTGCAATCATCGGGACAGAAAAAAGAAGCAAATCAAAACTGAATTCATGAATCCAAAACAATTCCTGGAGAGGCATGTTCCCCTTCCCTCAACTATTTATTTTTTTTTTTTTACAAGCGGATTTGTAATAGGGCCATTTGGCATTTTTTAGTATGAAATATTACAATCAGTTCCTTCCCTCTGTCATACGCCACTCTCATCCTGATGGATTTTTCTAACAGAACCATCACTTTTGGGACTGCTCTATCGTAAGAGCCACCACATTACATTTGACAGTCTGCACTAGATAAAATGAAGGGCATCCAAACAGGGACAAGGTCATTCAGACTTCTGAATCTTTATGAAGAGCATTTAAATTGTGCGTTAAGTATAAAAAATGTACTGAAAAATCAAGATTGCATGAAAAGTGCTTTAAGTTGGTATGATTTGAGATAAAATTAGCAAGAATAGCATCTCTGCCAAGTGCTATAAAATGATGATGCAATAATTTTACCCTTTCAAGTTACCACATGTATGGAAGTGATTAAAATGTTTCCTTTTTCAAATTAAATAAGAAAACTGCAACAGAGAATATGAAACCACTTCTTGAAGTTTAGGCATGGAAAGGAGCAGTACAAATGCAACCACTCGTGTTTCACAGACTGAGGTCTGTTGTTTTCCCTTGATTGAAATCCATAGTCAACTGTTTCCCACCAAAATGAGTATGGCATGAGATACATTTTCTGGTTGCAACTTCAGTACTCCTAAATTCTCCAGCTGAGGATTAAGTCGACTAGCCAGAAGGACATCAGACTGAAGGCAAAAGCTATGGTACAAACTATGTCACCAACAAAGCAATGCTGTCGAAAATATTAACATTCTCCTCACCTGTTCCCTAATTTGCTTATAAGCCAGTGCCAGGTGCTTGGCTAAAAGGAAAAAAAAACCCAACAAATCAGAAATGGAAATTCTTCCTTCAGAGAAGTATTGACACAAACAGGGTGAGAAAAAGGGTGCGATAATTCACATCCTCCCCGTATTAAAGCTATAGGTTCTACCCCTCCTAAACAGGTTAGGAGATACATACGGCACTTTACATGAAACCTGCTTTACATGTGTGGATGACTCAGATGCCTACTTGGATCTTGCACTCGGATAGATCCGCAGGCTCACTCCCTGCAGCACAGGGGCGCCAAGAGGAGGCCGTGATCCAACTGTGTTAGAGAATGGATGTCATCAACCAAGCAGCTAGCAAATAAATGAGAAGAATTATGCTGCAGAAACAGAAGTCCTCGGCTTTGAAGATGCAAACTCTAGACTTCCTACAGCCTGTAACAATCCACTCGAGTTTCTAAATGCCTGGGTCGCTTTCCAATGCTAAAAACAAGCAACTGAGATACCACACTAGTAACCAGCAATTGTCTATAGAGGATCACCACCACTGTCAGGTCACACACATGAGACAACACTCAGCTAAACTGCCATTTTTGCTGCCCCCTGTCTAAAATAAAATACTAAGGAGACAGTTTACAGGCTTTACAGGTGCCAGTAAGCCCACTGGTGATTACATCCCTCAGGCACTCACATTTCTGCAGCTATCCATACCTAGACTGTTAGGTATATAGCTAACAGTCATATAATATAATAGCTGCTCAGTCCTCTCTGTCATCCAAACCCAGCTGGGAATCCCAAATGCTTAAGGTAGGGTTATGCCCCACCTGCTAAGTCTCTTCAGAATTGGCAAGACTTGCTCTAGTGAGCACAGTGCTGGTATTGCCAATGGTCAGACCATGAGAGGTGGGGAACCAGCTCTGAATCAGCCAGAAAGGGACTTCAATCCACAGCCCTACTTTGCAAAATAATGGCACAGACATTGGGTAGAAGCCCATGCTAGTTTGGTAACAAATGAGAGCCTGCACTGAAAAATGAAGAATACCAAGGAACGAGTGGCAGAACAAAAAAGGATAGGAAATTCATTAGGAAAAACAAAGACATTGGCCAGTTTTCCCCAGATGACATGGTTTATGAACAAAACTGACAATAGGAACAGAAAGCCCAGGAAAACTCCAAAAGAACAAACCCATTCTTAGGTAAGTTGTTAGCAATTGGGCACAGAGGACCTGCTGAACAGAAAGCAGCAGATTACTTAGATCCAGAATGAGAGGTTTGCATCACGGGAGGGCGATAAATAATTTCCAGTCCATTGGTTGTTTAAGCATCCTCCTAATTTACGTCTGTTAGGGATATGCATATTGAAATTAGCAAGCCTGACTAGGCTGTAACAAGCCCGTATTCAGGAGTTTGACTAAGAGATCTGCTTTAAAAGAAGTTTAGGGAAAAGCCAATTAAAAAAAAAAAAAGCAATGAAAAGCTTCCAGGCTGTTGCAAGACGAGCCTCAAAACACACAGACACACATACACACATCACTGTCGGAGGCTCAGTATAAATGACAGAAGTTCACGAGTAAATATGGACTTAAGGTTTCTGAACAATGAATTCTCTTATTCTTCAGGATACTTCAACTTAGTGTACAAACCAGAAAAAGTACTCATTACACAACAGATTAATAACAGGCTGCCACCTCCACAGGCAGCTGCAGGTGAGGGAGCCACACTGCACGCCGCCACATCTGGTTCTGCAGGACTCAGGGTCTGGGCCTGGCACTGCACTGTACTTACTCTCAAATCACAAATACTTCCCTGGATATTTGATTAGCAATGAATTTAAAGACTGGGAGAGGATACAGCATTAATATGACAGTGCCCTCTGGACGGGTAACAAACACTTCTTAAATGCTGCCATTTGATACCCATTTAGAAATGAGTGCCACCCATGGAACTGCCACTCTCTCTCTCCCTCCTTTTTGCTGCTATCTTTTTTTAGGGTGGCTAAAATGGGCAAGAGCAACTCCAAAGGAGGTCACCATGACCTGCTGGAGTAAACCACACATTGGTAATCTTTAGACATATTTATTTAGTGTACTCAATTATGAAATGAGAGAAAGCAAACTAACAGTCAATACAGAATACAAACTTCCAAAGCAAATACATTTGTGGGAGAGGTGCAGAAAACAATTATCTGAGGACTGAAGATAACAAAAAATTTAAAAATAGGTCACTTCACTTTTCTCAAGAGAAACCCTACATACTCAAAAGACTTTTAAAGAGCTTTTAAACAAGCATTTGTGACCAAATCAGGAGAAGAGCTTTTAACGGGCAGGGTAATAAACCACAGAAACAAGCCGGGAAGGGAAGCTGTAGATCCTCCATCTTTTATTATACACTAAAAAAGACATATGATCTCATCTGGAAGATACCTCAACTAAAGAAGTGATTTTGTTAAGCATGCAGTGTTGAGTTCAGTGCTGCACAGTGGTGGGGTCAGCAGGCGGAATTCAGCAGCCAGGACTGGAAAACCTACCATCGGGTTCCCAAATGCCTTCTGCCGGGAGCCTGGGCTTTGAGCTCCCCACCTCCCTTTAGAAGCTTGATTTTTTTTCTGGGCTCATTGCCTTCTTTAAATGTTAGAATGCCATCTCAGCTATTTCACCTTTATCAGCTAACATCATGGAAGCAACAAGGTTTTTTTTCTGGCTTAAGCTGCTTGTGTTGCCTAATTTTCTTTTTTATTAAAAAAAAAAGAAAAAAGGAAATAAAAAATGAAAAAGAAAAAAATAGATGACTCCCAATTTATTCTTTGCTTTGTTTCTACCCAGAAGATGAATAAAGACATATGAACACTATTTTCACAGACCTCACACATGAAGAAAGCATATTACAGGGCCATGTTCAATGTTAATTTAATATTCATAAAGCTGATCCTCTCTCCGCAGAGAAAAAAAAATTTTGCTAAACTTCCATTATTTCCTAGTTTTTCAAAGACAGTATTAAGAAACTGGCTATAAATGAGCTTATTTCACAATGCTAAAGAGAAACTGAAGTGTATACCAAGAGTACACTCCTCTTTTGAGTAGGCTTAAATCTCCATTCTTGGCTGTGTTGTGGTGAATCCTCCACTCAAAACAGCAGAAACGATTCTCACAATCATTTCACACATGGTATCATGGACACTATTCTTCTTCTATCCACTTAAGTGGGAAATTATGCCTGGCTATCTCAAGCATAATTTACAACAGAAAGGTACTATAAAAGCTTCAAGGTAGGTTTCCTCAACAAAGGCCTTCTTGTTGGACTTGCAGATATATCAGCAAAGTCTCAACACATCTCCCCTCACTAATATTAAAAAAAAAGACCTAAATATTTTTATGTAAATAATAAAAAAAAAATTTACGCTGTACTATCTCCTAATTTTCTCCTGGTTCCCCAGGATGTCACAATGACATTTCAGAGAAGTAAGGCACTGTCACACAGAGGAAGCTGCTTCAATGGAAAAGGCTTCACGCACGTGTTACAGTTCTTGATGCTTAACCAACATTTCACACAGCCTTGCCCAAAGCTATCACCAGCTTGTACTCGCCCATATGCAGATCCTCAGCTGGGAAACATCTTTTCAGTAAATGAGATCAATACACAAATGTTAACCCACCGGGGATGATCTCCAACTAGGAGCCCACAAACTTTCCGTAAAAACTGATGTCCCACCTTTTCTTCCTTAGCCTGCCAGCAGCCCATGCAAGCTACAAAGGGTTAAAATCTTCAACTGCATGGCTGAAATTACTTGCTGATGCTCTAACACCAACTGAAACTTGCAGCCAGTGTGTATTTGCTGCTGTAGAACGAATATTTGACTGCTAATATTTAATTTAAAACTAACACTTCCTTAAAATAAAACACATCCACATGCATTAAATAAGTGTATATGCATCAACTGTAGTAGTGTCTCAGAAGCCTCATTTTGGAAAAAAAAAACCAACAAACCTTGATCCCAGCAACTCACCTTTCTGTGGGCACCACAAATAACATCGCCCACCAGCAGATTAAAAAAAAAAAATTAAAATTAACCCCAGAAACCTCTTATTGTTCATTCTTGCAGGGCAAAGCTGTTCCAGAAAAAATGAAATACTGTTTTTCACATCAAGACCTGATAATCTTGTCCCAGATACTTGCTTGAATGCACCTGTGTTGAAGGGTTGCACAGCGGATCTCAGTCAGCACAACCTGAAGACAGGAGGGCTGCCCACACTTGGCTTGGGACAAGGCTAAAGAATTTGTACTCCTGATGAAGAAGCACCAAGTGCAGGAAGGAAATCCGATTTTCTGACCTCAGAATCAGACTGCAGCAAGATAAAACATCACCCAACTAGCTGAAGAGAGAGGAAGTCAAATGAAAGAAACTGCTAACATCACACTGGGTTTATGAACATTTTTTGAGTGGAACAGTATTCAATTCTCACGTCATTGACATGTATTTATAAAATAAGAGTGGGTCTACAAAAAGACCTTTAAGTATTAAAGGTAGCCTAGAACTAAAACCAAAGCGCAGAGTGCGACCTACAGCGTCGCCTCCTTCACCAGATGCCTGCCCACCTCAGACTCCTTGACACCAAAGTCTGCCACGCTGCCCATCAGTTTTTCACAACCCCGATTCCACCCGGCACAGCTGGGAATCTGGGAAGTGTTTAAAGACGTTAGGAAAGAAGAGGCCACGCATTCCCGCTCCATTCAGCAGAGGAGAGCACAACCCAGCCCTGTGGATCTGCCACTCGTGCCGGTGGCCCACGCCACTGAAAAGCACCTTGTCAAGGCACCACGGGCTGAGCGGGGAAACAGCCTCACCCTTGTCTCTTTGCAGTGCAGGAAAGAACGGCCTCATGAGTTTAAAATGCAAAAATCCTGGTTTGAAAGCACAAGAATCCTTGCTCTTCACATTAAATTACATCTTTCCTCAAAAATCTGCAAGTCGCATCCCCATTGAGCTCCGAGTCACGATGCTGACAGGTCACCTTAGGTGACGGCAGCAACAGAAAAAAAAAGTCTGAATTTTTTTTTTTTTGTGAATCTTTTCTTTTTAAAATAAAATATATTAGCCTTTGCAAGATAGTTTCAGTTCAGAGAATTCATGTGATGATGGTATTCCATACAGTAAGCACTGCTTATTGAATACTATATTCATGCCTATTGAATATTATCCAGCTTTTTATTTAAAGAAAACCTGAAAACAGCAGCCCAACGTTAAAGAAAAATTACAGATTGTATCTTTTAATTTGCTGTCTTCAGCCATTAAATCTGGGAATGGAGAGAAGCATAGGTCAATTCCATATACTTTGATGGCTTAAGGAGAACTTACTGTAAAAAATATCAGAATGATGAGAAAGAGCCTCTCAAACAAAGAGCATCTAAGGAGATAAATCTTTAAATGGGAGAGAATTATGATTTACGAATATACTGTAAATAGCTTAGTCAAATCCTCCTGTTGTGACCTAGACAAAAATTCCTATTGCCTCAACATAAATATTCCCTGCTGCACAATATGAGCAGCCTTGAACATTTACTGTGGATGTTCACATACATATTTATGAGAAATATCATTTCCTGCTGGTTTGCCTATTGACTGACATGAGTCAGTCACATGAAGAAAATGAAAGTAAGCGGTGAGCAGTGGCCACATGAGATATATTTCTACAAAAGCCTTGGGAAGTTGAGAAGGCACAAGACAGCAGCCATGCTCTCTTCAGAGCAATAAAAATATTTAAGCATCACAAGTTAAAGTGTCACTGTGCCAGCAAATATGCTTCAGAGATGCATGTTTAGCAGATCCAGGCATATCCCACACCACCACCCTGAAACTGCAGGGCTAATAGCTTCCCAACATGTATTTTCTGCACATGCTTGGGCTTGGCAGGGAGGTTACATAGCTTCAGTATCAGTCAAAGAAAACAAGTCCACACTATCAATGGTGTTAATTAACATATTCTCTACCCCTTTAATATAACTTACTATTAGAACAAGTCAAAGTTGCAAAAGACATTTCCGAAGTCTTACAGCAACATTCCCTTAGCTTTCCTCAGTGCTCCAACCCCACCTGCAAAAGATCTGGTCCTTGAAATGCCCTTCAACTGCAATAGCAAAGCACCAAGTACAGTCAAGCAGGTCTTTTATATGTAAAAACCTGTTCTAGATTTTAGAAGGGAGACTTGCAAATAATGGATGGCGAAGTAGAACATTGTACAAATGTCAGCTTTTGCTTTGCAGCATCCTCTTAGATTTCTGTTATAGTTGTATAGGCAGGATTGCAACAGCTTGTAAGGTTTTGTCAAAATCTGGACCATGGTCTCACTCTGCTAAGAATGGTACCCAACACATGGGGAAAAACATTTCAATGCCTCTCTGGAATTAAGTCCTCTACTACGTAAACATCATTAAAAAAAGAAAATGAAAATAAAATAGGACTACATTTTTGGCCTATTTCCAAAGTTTTGTTTTGCTTGTGGTATAAAGCTTTTCAGGTGTTCAATGCTATAAGGATTGTTTTAAGTGTCTCTTTCCACACACAAATAAACAATAATCTCAGTAAAAATATTTTCCATGGATTTACTGCTCATTAAAAAATAAAGAAAATTCCCTGTAAGCTCATTAAAATGACAAACCCACCAGAAATACTTTTTCAATGAAAAACGCATCGAATAAAGCTTGCAGAAAAAAAAGAAAAAAAAAAAGGCAAACAAGAAAATCAACCTAAAGTTCTTCCTGGCCAGGAGATTAAGTCAGCTCCCATCACCCTTGGTCTGAATCCTCATGTTTTCTTCAGCATCATCTCCTTGCTCTCAACCCAAATGCCTGATTCTTAACATGGCAAGGGCACAGGGCAAGCTGCTGGAAAGTCCTCATCCATTGGAAAGGACGGCACAACTGGAATGGCAAGGCCGAACGGCTGGAGATCGCTCAGAAGGTGATGCACGGAAAAGCAGCAGATGGTATGGGGCCTTTAGAGGAGTCCACTGCGTAGCTCGATCTAAGCAGCTGAGACAAACAGGAGCTGTATTTGATAAAGATCAAACACTCTCCACACCCATCCTTCCCAAAATACACAATAACAGTCCGGTATGACCATCTCCTTCAGATTCAGGTTGTCGTCTGTTACAGAGAACAGGCCAAAATCCTGCTTTAACCTTTTACACAGTAACGTGTTAATTGGAATTTAGGTGCTATAAGTAATACCACTACTTAACATCCCTGTATATCTGGACACCCGTTTTCTAACTCAGCAAATATAATAAAATCAGAGAATGGTTTGGGTTGGAAGTAACCTTGAAGGTCAATATACAGAAAATTCATTGCAGTCCCCACCCCGGTTAAAATACCAATTCCCAGAGCATAACAATTAGTGATCAAGTACAAATAAGCAAAATAAATCCAATCCTGTAACCCATACACAGTGCCTTACCAGATGCAGTTCTGTAAAACTGAGAACAGTTCCGAGACAAAACTCATGAAGGAATAACTAGGGATTCAAATGGTAACTTGGAACTTTTAATACTAAACATTGCATTGCAAAATTAGTAAGAAAAACAACTTAGTTAAGCATAGCAGAAAAAGCAGCTCCCAACAACGCTTCTCACTCCAGTATACATGTGAAAAAAATGGAAGCCAACAGAAAGTTTTATTAATTAGAAGTGTTAAAACAGAAGAAAGGCAAAGTACTAATCATCATTAACATGAATAAAAGAAAAAGGCTGATTTAATTTTACTGGAACAAGCAAAAAAAGGAACCAATAGCCATAATAAATTTGTAGAATTTCTCCTAGAAAGAAAAAAAAAAAGGCAAAAAGGCAGAAAAAAAGAAAAAAAAAGGCAGAAAGATATAAGAGATATTTTTGTTCAGCATCTGATGAATTAAACAATGTTAGACAGTGGCTATTATCATTTAACTCTTTGAGATCATTTGGTCCAAATAACTTGTAACAAAAAAAACCCCAAGAGATTTTTCTAGGTTAACACCCCTTTTCAGAAAGTCCTAGAGCACCAGGGAAGTTCCAAAAGCCTGGAAGTAAACTAGGGTTGCTGCAATACTTAAAATGATAATTGGGGAGAATAATTTTATGATAGCCTGTCATCTGAATACTGAGCCCATCCAAAATAGTGAGAAGTTTGATTTAGGATTTTATTAATAAAGACTTTAATTAATAAGCATCAAGTAATTAAAGCAATTAATATCAAACAAGCTCATGAAAAGTAAGTCCTGTCAAACTAATTAATTTTTTTTTTTTTCTTGACAGAACTTTAGTTTTTACTTGTTTTTAGCTGCAAAGACAAGCATTGATGAGATATGCTGCTTCTGCACGGAACTTGACTCAGTTCCGCACAACATCTTGATTAAGAAAATAGGAAGATTAAAAAAAAAAAAAAATAAAAAGCACCAGCAAACACTAAAACAGACTGGGAGGCAGACTGAGAGGTGATGGGCAAGGCAGAAAATGCAGTGGCCCTACAGAGCTGGCTACTGACACCATGGGAGAGAGAGACTCGTGGGGCTTGGTCTGTCCAACTCATCCCCAGGGACCTTCAGCAACTTCTCAGCACGTATGGGTGCAGCAAAAGTTTTATTACAGAAATGTCTTCTGCGAGTGTAGTAAAAATCCACTGTCTAGAAGCTGGAAAAAAACTTCTGAGCAAAACTGAAGTACATTTTGCTTTCCTTCAACAAGCTTACAAAAAGTTGTTTCTCCTGCACCAGCATAGATTGTAACCCACTGCAGCAAGGCTTCAGAAGCTTTCTCTTTGCTTTTATGGGTTTTCCGTATAGATCCCCAGTATTTTGAGGCACTGTGCGGTTACTAAGCACTTGTCTAGGAAACTCAATTTACAAAAAAGAAAAAAAAAAAAAAAGTTGAAAATAAAAGATGAGAACAATTCTCTTTTGCTTGTGCAACCGCACATAATTGCCCATTCTCATTCTCACAATATCCTCTAAACGTACCTCAAAAGAAAATATTGACTGAATTAAATATTAAAAACCCAAGCAACTCATCAGAATAAAACTCCCAGCGGCTTCCATCTTTGTGCATCTTGTCTTGCACTATTTCCACATATTATTTAGCTGAGAGCTAAATAAGTTTTCTGAAAGATAAAGGTTGCTTACAGTTTAGTGTTTGATGCAAGGACAGGCACCATCCTGAGTTCCTGCTTTTGCAATGATTTCTCCACTTTGTTTGGAAGCAGAGACACAATTTCTCTATTTATGTCTAAACCTTTCCTGCCCTTCTCCTCAATTAAAAAAATCCCAAAACTAACAGCTTGGAAAAGAGGTTTTGGAGACTTAACCAAGCCCCAGATGGGCTTCTGGTGCTGAAGTGTGCTCAAAGAAGGGCAACAAAGCTGCTGAAAGAACGAGAGCCCAAGTCTTTGGAGGAGTGGCTGAGGGAACCAAGGGCTCAGGTGGAACCTTATCACTTCCTATAACTACCTGAAAAGAGGTTGTAGCAAGGTGGGGGTCAGTCTCTTCTCCCAGGGAACAAGCGATAGGATGAGAGGAGATGGCCTCCAGTTCAACAGGGAAGGTTTAGGTGGGATATTAGGAAATATTCTTCACAAAAAGGGTTATCAGACATTAGAACAGGCTGCCCAAGGAAATGGAAGAATCATCATCCCTGAAGTGTTCAGAAGATGTCTGGATGTGGCACGGGGGACATGGTTTAGCGGTGAATACATCAGAGCTGTGTTAACTGTTGGACTCAAGCACCTTTTCCAACCTTAATGATTCTGTGACTCTATGAGTTTAGATTCCAACTGACCTTTGATTTTCAAGAGGCAAAAAACCCAAAACCGATAGAAGAGAAGCCAAGACAAACTGAAAAACCAAACAGCCAGAAATAAGGCAGAAACTGCATTGCAAAATTCAAAAGAAGTCTGAGGAACCTGTATATGAAATTACTGCAAGGAGGCTAAAACAAAGTAAATGAGACCCTCTGCAACTGCTTGAATATTCTCATTTTCCAACTCTAACCTTGGCACCTGGTGGATAAGTATATGTCTGTCTTTTTCCTGCATTCTTTGAGTTCCAAAAGTATGACTAAATACCAACATAAATAGTACCAAATTATACACTGTCAGAGTGTCTAAGCAGTATAATAGAACCCCCGCTAAAATACAACCTCCTCAGACTTTTATTTTATTATGCTTCCTCAATACGCATATTTTTGAAGTTCAAGATCTCTGGAAATAACAGAATTGCTCTGATACATGTAAAACATGCATTGTAGGTAGTTAAAGCAACACTGCCTATAACATTTTTCCAGTGCTAAAAGATACGTTGGAAAAAGAGTTTTAAGTACTCTTAAGTTATCTTGAAAGCTACTGCCAGTGGTAAAAGGTATCATAGACCCACAGAATGGTTTGGGTTGGAAGGGACCTATAAAATCATCTTGTTCGAACCCCCCTGCCATGGGCCAGTACAATTTTCACTAAACCAGGTTGCTCAAAGCTCTATCCAACCTTGCCTTGAACAATCCCAGGGATGGGGCATCCACAACCTCTCTGGGTGATTTGTGCCAGTGCCTCATCACCCTCACAATGAAGAATTTCTTCCTATCACCTAAACTAAACCTACTCTCTTTCAGTTTAAAGCCATTCCCCCTTGTCCCATCACGCTGTGTCCTTGTAAAAAGTCCCTCTCCACCTCTTTTGTAGATCCCCCTTTAGGTACTGGAAAGTGCTGTAAGGTCTCCTTGGAGCCTTCTCTTCTCCAGATTGAACAGCCCCAACTCTCTCAGCCTGTCTTCACAAGAGAAATGCTCCAGCCCTCTGAACTACTTCATGACCTCCTCTGGACTTGCTCCAACAGGTCCATATTCTTCCTATATTGGGGGCCCCAGATTTGGATGCAGTATTCCAGGTGAAATCTTATCAGAGCAGGGTGGCAGAATCACCTCCCTCGATCTGCTGGACACGCTGTTGGTTCACGCTGAGCTTCTCATCCAGCAGCATCCCCAAGTCCTTCTCCCCAGTGCTGCTGCTGCCAATCCATTTTTTCGCCCAGCCTGTATCCATGGTTGGGATTGCCCCAATCCACATGCAAGATCTGGCCTTGTGAGACTTCATGAGGTTGGCACAAGCCCACCTCCCAGGGTCCCTCTGGATGGCACCCCTTCCCTCCACCATGTCAGGCTGCACCACACAGTTTGATAGCAGTTTTATTTCTTTTCTTACAGAGAACAGTAAGCCTTACAGTATACAGTGAAGCCTCCTCAACCTTTCCAGAGTTTTATTTCAAGGTGGAAGTGAAACTAAATTAGAATGCCAAAAATAATGACAATTTCACAGACTTTCACCAAACGCACAGGTGTTATAGAAACTTACTGATATTACTATTTCAACAAAAGACTTTTCTGATATATTCTTAAAATATAACAAAACCAGTGAGGATGCACGTGGGAAATTCCACACACTGGTCAAAAAGAAGGAATTTTTGGCTCTTATTTGATTTCAGACTATATTAGTTGCTCTATCAAATAAGAAATTAAAAATTCCTACAGACTTTATGTGAAAAAAAACAAACTCTGCATCTCAAAGTCTCAAAGCAATCAGATAGAAAGACTTTTGCAGTCAGCCTGCTGGATGCCTATAATCTTGATCCAAATTACTAGAGTAGAAAAAAGTTCAAGAATTGTTTAGGTATAGGCTTAAGCAACAGAAAAAAACCCACTTCACTGCAGTTCTGGAAAGGGCTAAAGAATAAATTATAGGATACTGTTGAAAACAGTTATCAAAAAGATGCTATTCTACTTGTGAAGTTAAATGCATAGCAACAGTGGATGGATCTTCAAGGAGATCCATGAAGGAGTATTTCATAAAAATGTCATGAAAACAGCATGAATAAGAACAAATCTCTTTAAATATGCAGCTCTGTTTTCTCTGGAAATATAAACCCCTATTAAAAACTCTGTAAGTTCGAAAAAAAAAAATTGCAACTCAAGTATGACCTAAATTTACTGTATTCAGGCATTACAACATACTCTGTAAACATTCTTTAGCTAGAGGTTGGCTGCCAACTAGCCCCTACAAATTAGGACATAGCCAGACGGACACATTCTGCTACCAAAATATTATGTTACTAACACAAAATAAACAGATGTCTTATTTCGACTGAGACAGGAGATAAGAAAACACAATTAAATTCAAGCAACTGCAAAAAACAGAATCCCTCCTTCTGACCAGGTAAAATCTTCTAATGTGGAATATCCCTTAAAAAAACCCGACAAGCCAATAGTGCCCAAAGCCAGGTATCTTTTTATCATCACAATCCTGCTGGTCACATCATCAGATGACATTTCTTGACTTAGGCCCTTCTGATGAGCTATTTCTGTAATTTACATGAAGGTAGTATATATATACATATACAAAAAAAAAATAATCCATGCTTCAAAGGTATTTTCATATTTGTAGTGCCTATACTATGTATTGCTGCACAATTTTCCAGGTTCACTTGTGTTGGAGTTTAGTTCTCAAATGACTGACATGGAAAAGCCGAAAGTGCCAGGTTTTGGCCTTTTTTCCTTGCCTCACAGTTTGCCTAGGCAATTATTTCTGAAGGAGAATAAGCCAAGAAATTAACGGCAACCTGATGAAGATCACTTCTTACTACCTTTTAAAGGATTTTACAATCTCCACTTTGCTGCAGGCTCTGGGCCTTTTAAGATCCTTCTATCCATGCCTTCCATTAATTTGCAAAGCGAAACTGCCAAATGTACTATGCAAAGGTAAGACCTAGAAACAGAATCAAACTAATTTACATATGTAACAAGAACATGGGCATCAATAACTGAAAGAATAAATGCAGGAGTAACAAGTCCAAAGAGTAAAAATTCTCTAAAGATGCAAAAATTAACAGTGATTAATTAATTAATGACCCAGCACAGATTCGAGGTAAGCTGCAGAGTAAACATTTGTTTCTAAAGATGGTCTTTTCTTACCCTTTTTAATTTTGGATTAATAAGGAATTCTCGTCTCTCAGACAAAAAAAAACCACAGCACGCAAAAAAAGACCAAAAACCAAACCAAAAAACCCCACCCAGTCGACCCCGCAGGAGCACAAAGCTTCCAGGTTTCCCCTCAGTACAAGAAAGGAAAAGCAAGCTCTCGGCCACCCCTCTCCGTAACCTTTTGCTGACAGACCTTCCCTCTGCAGAAGGCAAACCCTCGAGAAAATCACTGCCCTGGCTACTCCAGCACAACCGAGCACGCAGAGGGTTGCAGGGCCACTTCCCAGGACTCCTTCCCAGCTGAGAGGCTGCAGAGCTGTCGACCAAGAGGTAGCCACATGGACAGCAAGTATTTTTATCTATTCTATTTTCATGTATTATGTTACTGCTGTACTTCAAGAAGCTTGCTTAGATCGCTTATGAAGTTAGTCATGCTCATCGTATAGGTAAAAAATACTGATCCAGATACAAACTGCTTTTTGCATGGTATCATTACAGTATTTTTAATAAACCAATCTATTCCTCTAGTACATTCTATTTTATAGCTTTCTGTCCAACTCAACAGAGCTGGTACAAAACACCAATGCTTTCAGAGATGTCACAACAAAACAACTTTCATCAGAACAAGAAATTCAATTACACGATTTTTACTTTTTTTTTTTTAATCCTCCTCTCTGCTTTGGCTTTGATGAAGACTGCTGATGGCCTGTCAAATTAAAAAAAAAAAAAAACAATGCCGAATTTTTAACTAAAAATTTCAATTTGTGGGTTTGTAACTCTCTTGGTGATACTGAAAAAATGCAACTTCAGCTGGCACTGGATACCACCCCTAGTGATGTGCCTCCCACATGGCCCAAAAGCACAGTGCCACATGTGGCTCTTGACCTGAGCATTGTATAAATATCTCTTAGCAACACCCTCAATGCACTTTTACTACACAACTGCAGTAACACACCTTCATGCCTCATGCCAGAATTCCTACCTATGCTTTCACTGAAGTCCCCTTAAGATTGGTAGAGTCAGACAAGGACTTTGCATGCTACTCAAGCTTTTATGTAACTTCCTTGTGATTAAAGAATCAGGAACAGAATTAACTGCCCTCAGTAGAAAGACAGGGCACAGCAAATACATTTAATTTTCTTTTACTGTAGCTGCTTTTCCCACTGTTCTTGCAGTTGTTTTTAAAACACCATGCATAAAACAGAAAGCATCCCAGAAGCTCAGAGTTCAACATCCTGAACCGTTCAGATATTTCTTTAGATATGATTTGAAAGGTTCCTCTATTTTCCAAAAGAAATGATAAAGGAGGCTTTTAAACAAAAAACACACACAATAAAGCTGGCCTCACCCCAGGTGTTTTCCCAGGATGAGGTGGGCAACATCGTGCTCTCCCACCCCTCCAACAGGCACAGACCCCATCCATGGAAACATAGCTGCTGAATGCCACAAGTAAGCATTTTGCTGTCTGTGTGCCATTGCCAACAGTCCAAAAACAGATGCAGTGATCAAACCTGGCTTAGCCAAGTTTTCACTTTGTCTGCAGCGATACGGACTTTTCTGCTGGAAATACTTTTGGTGGGACAGAGGCGGTGCCTGGCACGGCGGATGCAGCTGCAGCTCCTGGCGCAGGAGGCCGCCTGTCCCCATGGAGGGGAAGCACCCGGTGGGGAACTCACTTTGGGCCAGGTTCACAAAGCCTTTATTTAAATATGCTGCTACCTCTGCTTGAAAGTTGGGAAAGACCAAAAAAAACTCAATTAAATGCTGTGCGATAACAAGTTGCTGTGAATCAACCGCCAAACACAGCAACTGCACATGCACGCTCTTTAACTCGAGTGACCCTGCTTTTGCCAGGGGCTAATAATGCACATGAAATTACCATAAATAGCTGATGAACTGTAACTTGTTTGTGCATCTGGAATGGTGGGTGTTTCTGGAAATCCTACCATATGCAGAGTTACATACTCAGGCAACTTATTTACTTTTTCAACCCTGTCTTGTAATACCTACTTGTTTTTTTCCCCCCACTCCTGGGCAGCGGCAGGAAGGTCCTGTGACCTACAGTCCATCCATGTGCTCCACCATTCAGAGAAAAGCCCCACTCACATAAAAGCACTACCAAGGAGCCCCAGCAGCCGTGGCTTGCCCTCATTGTGCCACACAAGCCAAGTAGCCCAAAACCGCACTCATCTCAGAAAAGCTGCCTGAATGAGGGATGTGCTTCTGAAAACAAAGGCTGAAACAATAAGATACTACAAGTTATCCACATGACAACAGTCCCCAAAGTACTCCTGTGCATTTACACATGGTTTTTTCACTACCAATTCTAAAAAAACCCTGCAGTGAGAGAAAAAACTTTAGCCCTTTTCAAGAAATGACCTCCAGCCAGGAGGACAGGACTAAACACTCACCCAGACAGAAGGCATGTCATGCACAGCAACAGCGGCTCCGGCCAACACGCCTTTAGAAGTTATTTGCAGTGATTTTAAACTCTGAATAGGTGTCACATGCATTTAAGCCTATTATAATAAATGGTGTCAAGAGGAAAATGTTACTTCTTGATTCCAGTTCAAGACTGTCCGTAGCAAGAGTCGGCAGTAGCCGTGCTGGCACATCAGCCTTCCCAAGAAGGGCTCGCAGAGAGTGCCTTCATGGGCTGACTCACCCACTCTGCTTTTCTGTTACGAGCCAGATGCACTTTATTGGACAAATCACAAGTTGTAGGGAAACAAATGCATCATGAATTTACACCTGTGAGAAACAGGACCACTCTTCAAATAAAAAGGCCCATCAAATAACTTCCCAACACTGAGGTCCTTTCCGCGAGCAGAACAGCAAGCTAACTGGCATTTCACACACGAGAACCCATTAACATCTAGTATTCCAAACTGTGAGTATTATTAAGTGCAGTGGTAAGCCAAAACTGCAGATGCCAACGGTTTGTTCATTTTTTGGCTTAGGGAGGAGTTTTCAGATCCTCTGCAACATAATATAAATCATATTTACAAACCAAAAGACATGAGTAGTCTCATATGTCAAGCTACAGTGATTTACAGACACTTACATATTCTCACTTTTCAAAGTATGTCATCAGATGCCTCAGCACTGAGTTAGAAATACGAAGAGAGGCAGATAACATCCCAAAGAACTTGTTTCTATTTGCTTCCATTTTAAGTTCTGGACATGCAGAGTAGATATTCTCATTCATCTCCACTTTAGCACCTTTTTCTGGGTTTTCAATCTCTCTTCTTTCAACATGTTAGGGTGCAGAAAAATAATTAACAGATAAAAATTACAGCTGCCTCAGGGATGGAAGTGATAGTGTAGAAGAGAAGCTAAACATAGATGATACAAGCAGATTGAGCAATGTGAGCAATGTACTGAGATGCACTTCCATGTGTTTTTTGATCACATCTTCTTTGCATGAGGACACACACAAAGAGCACATGATTCAAGACACACAAGATGCAATCAAACAGCATCACCAAAGTGGCATCACTGAAAGAACGAAAGAGAAATAAAGCTGCTTTGCAAGCCAGCAACACAACAGTGGGCTCAGCAAAAACTGACTTGAAAAAGAATTTGAAGTCACTGGAGATACTGTCCTGAGGCTGCCTGCCCTCCTCAAGCAGCTCACTTTGTAGTAACCTACTCCAAACTAAATGATTCCAGACTCTTTTTGCTGTAGCACCAGATCGCTACAGTAGATTCAGCCACCAGCTCTTAGCAGCAAGGCATGCACCAAAACAAGCTGAACACCATGAGCACACTTCTCTTTCAGGAAGAGCAAGCGAGGCCCAGCTGATGAGCGGAGATCACTGTTTTAGCACCAATGGGAGTATTTAATCAATGCACCCATCGGCATATTGACTAAATTTAATCAAAATGCCGAAAGAGTATCATCACAGGTGTGAGGAAAAAGGGCAGCAGCTTGATGTGAACCAGAGAGGTTCACATCTACACTAAGAGAAGGAGTGGTATAACTTTATTCTGGTTTTAAAGGAGTGCCAGACCAACACTTGCAACATGTCTATACTGTGAAGTGAGAGCTGGCACGACTCCGCAGGACTGCCAGCAATGGCCAGGGCTGGCAGCCAGGACACGTACCAACATCCTGGGGCACCCATGCCCTAGGTGCCAGCCTGATACTCCCATGTCCCTGCATATTTGCTATTTGTGTTATTTAGAGCAGCTAAACTGAGCTAGCACAGGGACGCACCCATATGCCATAAAAAAAATACCATCCTTTTGCTGCTTAAATAAACATATACCTTAAGGCAGCAGAAATAAAAGGAGAGATCAGACAGCAACAACAGCACAGCAGCTTAAAAAGGCCGTAGGTAACCTGGAATTAACCAAGAACAAAGCCACAAAAAAAACAACCTGCTTTTTCTGTAAGGTCCTTAACAACAACCTCCTCATAGTCCTCTCCCAGGCCGTGGTCCCTCACACTACTTCTCTCCATCCTGACTGAGAGGTGAACTAGCAATGGCACTAAAACCTAATGGGATAAATAACAAGGTAACATTTAACAACCTCCCCCCTCAAAGGCAAGATGTAACTTCTGTGATGTAACCACCTGAAGCGGTTTGGTGAAGTTTTTAAAGTACCTTTAACACAGGACGAGTGGGTAAATTGAGCGTGCTTATCTCTTAAGTTTTCAGAAGGTTAACAGAAAACCAAAACTACAATTTTGTCAGTGGTACAGGGTAATAAAGTCTTTTGTCAGGCTACCAGAACACACTGACTTTCAACAACTATTTGGAATACAGTAGAGCCCGTGGCCCCCAGTGAACCCAGTGCTTTATTATGTCACATCTGATTTTGGATTTCTGTCTAGGAGCTTACAAAAAAATAAAAAAAATCCCGCATATTTTCTGTCTTAAGCTTCCAACTTAAAGTTGATGTTCATACAAGAGAGAGTAAAGAATTACAACACAGCTCAGCATGGCTGCACAGCAGGGCCAAGAGCAATCCTCATACCATGATCCAGTACTGCAGTCCCAGGGGTAATTTCTTATCACCTTTATTTTCCCAGCAGCATTTGCTGAGTCAATCAATATATCAACACATCCATTCTTTAACTGCTGAAAAAATCTGGCAAGGTAGTGCTGGAGGTTTATTCTGCCCCAACAGGACCTGCTACTCTGTAGGGATGGGAACTCCCACGGCAGCACAGCCAGCTCACAGAAGGCATTGCTTCCAGGCTGCTCCCCCTGCTCGAGAGCTCCTCTCCCATTCAGGGACACGGCACTGCAGCTACCAAATGTGTAGCCAGCTAATGAAAATCCCACCATCCTCCTGACTCTTTCTACTCGCCAGAGTAAGTGAGGGGAGGAGCAGTGGAAACACATCATCAGAGGTTGAAAGCTCAAAGGCTGCACACACTGACCACCCACCAGAGGTGCAAGCATGTCTGCAGCCTCCTTTAAAAAAGACGTGTTAACTCCCCAGCCCTTAAAATCTAAAGCATCAGTTTTAGCAGGTGGTTGCCTGAATAATACTAGCCTTAACCATGGCTCCTTCGCTGCTTTGTCAAATTGGTGCTCTGCAGACCCCTGTCGCAGCCCAGAGAGACCCAGCACGCTGCCAAAACCCCTTTCCGAGTCTTCCCACGGAGAGATCACTAGCCTGTCCATCGCAGCTCAGGATAACCACCAGCACTGCTCCTGATCCAGCAGCCTCCACGGGGAGGAGGCTGCGGACTTCCCCCACCATGGACAGCCTGCCTCCATCCCCACAGCTGCCGTAAGTGATCGCCCTGACCCCCTCGTAACCCCCTCGTAACCCCCCTGCCTCCCAACCGGAGCGGGTCATCCAGCAGAGCCAGCCCACCCCGAGAGAGGGCACTTCACTCCGTACAAAGCAGCCCTGCAGCTGCTGAGGATTTAGAAAATGGTCTGCAGTACCACCCTTTGAAGGAAAAGTTTTTTTTTTTAAAAAAAAAAAAAAAAAAAAATCCTGCCAGCTGCAGAGAGCAAGCAGAGGAGCGTAAGGCACCTGTGAACTTGGTTTAGGGAAAAAAAACAAACCAACAGTGATTCGAAGGAGAACACAGGCTACAATTACAAAACATTAGAGAGAAGTGATTTCATTATTTGCACAATTTTCTGTGTGGATGAAAAGCCAGTATCTGGTAAGTGCCTTGACTAGTTTTAAATTCAATTATGAGTACATTTTTACCACCTGAAAATTAGATTGGTACATTTTTCAACCAGAAGTAACAGCTATTTCAACACTTTTTTTTTCCTCCAGTCAATAAATACAAGACAATGACTGTCCAAAATTTGAAATGCAATTTGTCCTAATAAACTCATCTAGAGATTTAAAACACACTCACGTCATATAATCTGAATGACAGTTTTTTAAGATGAATTAACGGACTTTGAGATAACACATTTAAGTTAGCAGATATGTTGAAAACACATTAGTGAATATGAAGATCTAAAAAAAACTACCAACAAAAAACAATCTCTTCAGTTTTATCTTTAGAAAAAGCTTGAAAATTTATTTTGGAATTTTTCCAAATTACTCTAAATTTAAAACTAAGTAACTAAATAGAACTGGATTTATTTACTTAATTCATTAGCAACCTGCTCCATCTACATCACCGCTCGTCATCTTGTCTCCATTCATACTTTTTCTTTCTCTTAACTTTGTCCCTCAGTCCCTGTAACGTGAAACCGTAAGGACTGAAGTTGCGTCCTTCCAGACCAAAACAATATAACAGCCATAATTATAGCACTGTGACACAGTTAATGTCTGAATCCGATTTATATTTAGCACCTTGAGTTTTTTCAAAACCTCGTTTTGGCCCCCCTCCATCCGTCCTCTCCAATCTTGTGTCCATCATCCCATTACTGCCCACTCATGCATTCCTCACTGTCCCATCCTCATGACCATGCAGCTGGGGTTGCCCTTCAGCATGTGCTGCCTCATCCATCTGGAATTCCCTTTCTCCAGACGGATTCCTCTTCTTGGTTCTCACCTTTATGTGTGTACATACGCATTCATTTACAGTCATCCACTACATCCCACGTGGTTTTTATCCTGCCCCCACCAAGGTCATAGCAGACAACAAAAATACTTGGGCCTTTCCTGCTTTTGCATTTCATTCCTATTTTCTTTTATTCCTTTCACAAATACTTGGGCCTTTCCTGGTTTTGAATTTCATTCCTACTTTCTTTTATTCCATTCATAAAGTGTTTCATTCCTTTTTAGCTTGCAAAGTAGCCAATGTGCACATTTCTTTGTAGCTTTATAGTCACATTCTACCCGTGCCTATACTTTGCCACTATACCTAAATGTATGCCTGCATCTTGCAGGGAAGTATATTCCACCAAATACAGTAATTCCAATCACACTCCCCTAACACTGAGTCATACACTGACAAGTGTATGACACACTACCAAGCAATATCTTTAATAATGCCACTATATTGCTCCCTTCTCCCTCTCATTCTTTTGCAGCTCGACTGAAATCAGGAATGCACTGAACATTGCCAAGTTTCTCCTTGGTACTTAAACAGCTCTCTGCTCTTACAGAAAATACAAAGGATTTGTAGAAATCACCTTCACACCTTTTTTTTTTTTTATTATTTTTCCCAAGCAGAATTACTTTCTGTAAAGTACTGAGATGCCACGCTGAGCAGAAGGGGGCAGTTGGACACGAAGTCGAACAAAGAAAAGCTCATAGTCAATCCCAGCGGCACAGAGGAGGAATTTTGAATCAGGGCAGAAAGGAAGAGGTATTTTTGTAAAACCTTTCTTCCTCATGCTAAACTTGCTTATCATGTAACATTTACAGCCTTTTCCAAAGTGCCTGTGCTAAGAGGCAAACCTTACCTGGCAACTTCTACGCTTATTATGAATTCGGTTTACATCCACATTCAAAAGAAGCAACAACTCCAGAAAATTTTGCATTTAGCTGTCTTGCCTTCTGTTTCATAAAACCAACTCTGATGCATGTTAAGTGTCCTCTCTCTAATATTGGTAGAATATATCTGGATTTGGTATTTACCTTTTAAAAATCAATAAGCTTTTCATCAGCATTCATTTAACTGGCACTTTAGAGTATAAAATTAATAAAAATTCACACGTATTTACATTCAGACATACCTCCTAAATCTTTGGAATGCAAAGATGGTTATGTGCTTTTTCGGTCACTTTCCTCTCTTTTTTATTCTAGGTGACTCATGTAGCTGTGAACTTAATTGGCATCACTTAAAGTAGTCTGGGAAATTTCATACTGCTGAATGTGAATGTGTTACTATGTATCTAATTCAGATCTAAATAAATTCCACATTTGGCCCAATGAAGTAAGACACACAAGATTTCAACCTGTTCTTGGAGAGCACGAAAAATAGCATTCTAAATTTTACTAAAGTAAAAACAGATTCCCTTCCCTGTGAACCCTCACTATATCACAAAAAACACTGACACAACAGTAATTTTTGCCCAATTAGTTACAAGATAACTAAACTCTGCTTCTCCATGAAATATTCTATTCATTAACAAAATGTATAAAAGAAACAGAATTGTATGACGTGCCATTATTAAAGCAGAAAAGCATGGCTGTGAATTAAAATCACAAATGCGTCTTCCTCCTGTTTTCATTAGCAGCATTTGCCTTTGGCCAGAACTCACAGTGTAAAGAAAACGGAACAAAAACATTCATTACTGGCCTTTCTCAAGTGAAAACAGTGCTACAGGTATACATGCAAAGTGTCTTCATGATTTCACAGGCAACATTCCCGTAAATACGCACTCTTAGAATCTGGGACGTGATCCCAGGAGTACCTTGGGTGCTTCATGTGCAGGTACTGCTTTGCAGGCACTGCTTTGCATGTACTAAATCCACAACAAGAGAAAGGATTCAGACCCTCCAAAAGCTATTTGATACAATTTGGGGCAAATATACAAAACTATAGAGACTAGAGGGGTGGAACATTCAGGTACTGATGGCACACTTCACAAGCCACCATCTCCTAAGCTGGAAGACTGTAAACTTGACAAAGAAAGCACAGAAAATAAACAACCAGCATCCATCTCTAAGGTACAATTGCTGCATTTTAATCAAGCTGGTAGCGTTAACCTTTCAAGCATTGCATATCATTTTCATTACTGCATTATTACCAGTGGCAGGGAAGCCACAAAATTATTGAATGAGTATCATGAATTTAAAACACTAAATAACCACATTGTTAGTTAAGACCTAAAAAGCGTGCTTTAAATACAAACATACTGTTTCCAGCAATAGATATATCTTAATACTAAAATCAAAGATGTTCAATGCTAAAATCAAAGAATTTCCCTAAGTTTGTACTTGTTCCTTTTATAGCAAGAAATAACACTCACACATAGAAAATGCACTATCTATTTATCAGTCCCCCAAGAGTTCAAGCCAATCTCCATTTGTATTCATAATATTCAACCTGTAACACGTGAGTAGATTAGAACCCACCTAGGAATAACCTGATCTACACTACTTGCATGGGTACTTTCTTTTGTCTCTGGAAAACTGTACAAAAAACCTTGATCCCTCTTATTTGCACTCAAGTAACTAGCTAAGTTTTGAAAACATGCTTCTCTATATTTAAAGTTCTTGAACAGACACAGAGGTTGTTGCAGGAAGAACATAAACCATAATGGGCCAGGAGGCAAAAAATATGACCAAACACCTTGCAAAACACTTTGCATGGCTTAAATTTCTCTGTTGCATAATAGCTAAACAAGCTAGGAGAATCTTACTTTTAATTTTGCTTTACCACCTACTGAGCTCTTTCTTCCTCTCTCAGCCATCCAGTCAGATTTACATCGAACATGGTGCCTTGAGGACTGACTGACTGGTCCACTGCCAGAGGAAGATGACATGGTCTAGAGGAACAGGCAGGAGTTGGGCACACAAGTCACACCTCAACTCCAACTCTCCCTGCAATTTTGTGTGCATCACTTCTCCCTTCCCACTGCCTCACTTTCTCCAAGGGCAGCATTCCTTTATAATACAGAGTAAAACCTTCTCTATTCTGATGCTAATTATGGTATTGCTAAGACTTTGTCAGTCATCCTTACTTCTACTAAGTTACTTTTCTGTTTCATTCAAGATGACTGGAGGTATCCACTTTCTGTATACATGTACGTGCAGTGCACAGCAAGAGTTCACAGGATCTACTGAGGTTTTGTGGGTGCATTTCAAGAGAGAACTGGTCCCAAACATTTAAACTGGCGGCTACAAGGTGTTACTAAAATTTGCATTTACTTTTTTTTCCCCCCAGTATGGAGCTTAAACTGGGTTGCAAAGCTGTGGAAGTGTGACTCATCTATTATCCTGGCCAGTCCTCCTTAAGTCATTTATTCAATGCCCCTGATGTTAGCAATTCTTTACATGTACTTCATCGCCAACAATTAGACAAGAAATGTTAGATTAGGGACACGACTAAGGAAAAGCTATTAAACAGGCCTTTGTTTTAAGACAGAGAAGGTAAAAGCATTCCTTGATGCAATAAAAAGGGAGTATTTACATGCTATGCCCTAATTAAGTTTTTTTTTTCTGTAATTCTACTGGCTGTCCTGGAAGAGCCATAAACATTGAGTAAAATAATCTCAATTTATACTGCTTTGTTCTATGCCTTCAAGTACCATACATGGCTGTACTCCAGATCAAGTAGTTGTCCTCAAATGCCTTCCAACGAGCCCTGCCAGATTCTGTGGTTCAGAAGTAATTTAAAGGCAGAAAGCTGTAGCAAATGAGACCTAGTGGAAAACAGAGAAAGCTTTAGTTCATCCTAACTGTTTGCAGAATAGAAATGGAAAACCACAAAGAAAGAAAGGAAAAAAAAAAAAGGAAGTGCCTAAATGGCGTATTTTCCCTGAAGATGAAGCTAATGGTTCACCAACATCATGACACCATAGACAAGTGTCTTTTAACCATTTGAGACATTTATAATTTAAAAAAATTGAAACAGAAAAATACTGTCCTTGTGGAACCATATCTTTGTTTTTAAACAGCTTTTATCCACTTTTCTTTTTTCCCTTTCTTAATTCTGGTATGTTATTCTACACTTTCAATCACCTGCACTGAATAAACTAATTCCTCCTAGTTAGAGCAGGGACCATCAACCACTGGGCATTAAATGCAGCCAACTGTTCTAACTCTAGCAGATGGTTCTCTTCTGCTGGCCAACAGAAACTTTATGGTCCTTTTCCTAATTTCTCTCAAGAGATACAGAAATTCCTTATTTAGAAAGCAATCACTCCTGCAATATAGTGCCTCCTCTCTGCAGTCTATTTTCAGTTAGCCACACTTCTTCTCCCCGCTTTTAAAAGCCTTAAAGAGAAATGGGCTGACAGCAGACCTGAGCTAAAGCCATCAGATGTCACAAGAAGTCCCTACATCTGTGTATTTACCATGGGCTTTTCTGCCTAAGCCTAATTAGCAACATGGTCAAACCACGCAACGGGGTGCAGTGGTACCCTGGGGTGCTGAGGAGGGAAATCCCCATGGAAACTAAAGTCACTTTTCCTGACTGCAGAGAGTCTTAAAAGAGGGGTCTTAAAAATTGTCCAAAAATTTTTGAAAACAAGAAAAAAAAAACCATAAGAAACCCAATGGTGGTTCAGAAGTTACAGATTTAATTCTTCATGACCACTGGACTACTAGATTTTCCTTGGATTCTTCAAGATTTTTTCTCTATCCTTGCATAGCAGCATATAAAACAAGAAATTCTTGTGGTGAGGGAATCTCTCCTCACAAATCTCAGCCCCAAAAAAGGTGGGGTAAGTTAATTCGTTTTAAGTCCATGCTAAGCAAAATGCTTTTCACAATCCTGGCCTGTTCTCAGAACTAAAAATCAAGGTCACTGTGGTGAGGGTTCATCCTACGACAGCTTATGGAGAACTTCCCTTACCTGGAACAAAGCTCTTCCACACTCATAGGTGTGCTTGCCATGTTCTCCCAGCCCAGGAGAGACAGAGACTTTGGTTTTATTTCCTGAAACTTTCAATTACAACCATTAAGGACTCAAAATAACCTTTTTTTCCACAGAATGCTCAAACACATTTTTCTCAACTTTCCCAAAATAATTCCTTTCTTGGGATGAATGCAAGCATAACAGTTTTAAAACTGATATGAATTCATATGGCGAAGTAGAGAGAAAAACAGTTACATGGCTATTAAAAATACAGTTGAACTACAGCATATGCTACAAACACACTACACATACATTTTAGTAACAACTTAGAAACAAATTTTAATGCGGCTGAGCTATTTCTGCTTGCCAGATGAAACTTTTGTAGGATACTTTTTTACAACTTCTTATGACACAGTTTTTTGAGGATAGCTGTGAATCACTGCTTAGTCAAAGTTGTGCTGTAATGTGCCCAGTTTGTGAGATCGTACTGTTTTGTTTTTAATACAAAACACTTTTACATATTGCAATTCAAACTACAGACATAAACTCTCCAAAACAGTAACTTTATGTTCAAATAAAACAGGTGCACCAAAGTGTAATGTTTCCAGTTATTTATTTCACTGTTGAGTTTCTGGGAGTTTGTTAAACCTTCTGTAAGCTTTTAGACAATGAAATATCTGTTACATCATTTGTATCTGCTCATTCATGGAAAAAGCGTGCAATCTCTCTGCAGAGAGTAATCAAATGCTTACAGAATAATTTTCTACGGTGCAACAACGATGCTGGATCTGGGGGCTAATGATTTAAAAGATGCCAGTAGGCAAGACCCAGAGGCTGATGAACTCCTACAGCTAAAAATTCTAGGACACAAAATAATTTTCGAAGTTGGTGCTGGCTATTTCAGTAATTCTCAATACCGGAGTCAGAGCAGGATTTAATTACACTACTCCTTCACGTACACAAAGGGTTCTGTCCAGGAGCAAGGTATGCCCTACTTTCTAGATGCTCAGTCTTTAAGAGCACCTTTACTACAGAAGGTATGCTACACAGTTGGTTAGCACAGATCTGTGAAGTTGAGAGGTAGAAGAAATGTATTTTTAAGAAAGCAAGGAAAGAAAAGTTCAGATCACCGAGTTCCTTCTCAACCTTTATTGTGAGCCCAATTCTCAGATCTGCTGAGGGTAAGGGAGAAAAGGGCAGGCTCCTCGTGTGAAATTGGGGCTCTTCTGTCCCAGCTTCTGCCTGCAAGACTCTTAGGAGCATGGAGTCAAAAACATTTGCACAACAGTCAATTATTCAGTAGCCTTCCACACAGGGGTGTGTGGAAGGAGGAAGGATCTGCAGTTTTACTGGGAAGGAGGCTGTGAGAGCAGTAAATTACCGAGATGTTCAACAGTGCAGAAAAGGAGAAAAACTAGAATACCTGAGGACACAAACTTACCCAGGAATTACACAATCATGTATTTCCAAAAGTAAGTGCCAAAGAAGCATTTTATTTAACTATGACTCTTTTCCATATTACCATATGAAAGCAATTGGTACTTCTTAACTACGTGACAGAGATCATAATTTAACAACAGAAGACCACAGGAAATACAGTGTAGGCTGCAAACATAATTACTCTGTAGATATTTGCACCAAGACCAAATTCCACTGTTAAGACATTTTATTTCTGTATTCCAATGTGATGCAAACAGTGCTCTCACAAAGCCATACAGAAGGTTTCTGAGAAAAGGCACATGTGTCTTCTCATCCTTATGTAAAACCCCCCACAGAAATACATTCATTTCCCTATTGAAAATAAAATAAAATAAACCAATCCTACTGGAAAACCTATGAGATTTCTTAATTGGCTAGCTCTTCTTAGAATATATCAGTCAAAGGGAGGAGTCTGCTGAAATCAGAAGGCTATGCTTACATCACAGTACAAGTCTTCAGTGTTTTAAAGGTCATTTTCTCTTTAAAGAGCTTATTTTTACAATAGGAATCAATTGCGGGACTTTTAGTAACAGAAACAAAAAAAAACCAAACAAAACCAAACACAGAAGCACCGCTGTAACTGTTGTAACTCTTCATGAAATCCATCTAGTTTTTTGATCACTTGCTGTTGTGTTATAGGCAATTATTTCTGGCCAGCCATGACTTTATTGGCGGAAAGACTAACGGAGGGGAGGAGTGCACATCCCCTTGTCTCAGTGCTGCCTGATGTGGCACCCTCCCAGACCCACAGCTGGCAACAGCTGCACAGCTCTCTCCTGGGGTCCCCCCCCTGCCTTCACCCTGTACAGCAATACGAAACCAGACTGATGTTGTAAGGACTTCGGTAAATGTAACCTTTTGAAAGAGATACCCTTTCCTACATAAAGCATAAGTAGCATAAATTAGCATTTTCTCCACTGAACACCTTTGTTTTATTCAAAAATGTCAGCAAGGCTGGTCTTTTAGACACTCAAAAGTGGTGGAGAAAAACAGGGAAATATTTGGTAAGTTCTGACAGCTTTTACAATTAATTTTATTCAGTTAAGCACTTTTCTTAATGCACTGCAAATGTTGTGAACACACTGCCACATCTGCAAAACAATAGTGTGGAAATCCTTCCTTCTACCCAGTGTGTATGATTTTCAGCACCATGCTATTTATGAAGAGACTGGAGGACTGCATAAACTTGTCTTTGAAGTACATACACACTTAAAATGTTTATGAAGTTAATCACTCTAAGCCTAATTTACTTGGTCAGGTAACACTGCTAACTAGAAACATCACAACGACACATAAACAACCTCTATTAGGTGTGACAGCAGTGTTATATTTGCATGCTACAAACACACACAGACAACAGTCACCTTATTCATCAGTGAGCATGAACACAAAAATGCCAACCCCAAAACAACAACAAAAGAAGGCCACTTCTTTATGCTGTGGCTTATCGAACAAAAAGCAAATAGAGCAAGTATTGTTTCTGTGGGCTGAGATCTTCCACACTGCCACCATGTGTAGGGAAATACCATTAGAACAGTTTGCCACAAAATTCCCTGATGCACCAGGAAAACTGTATCAGCAGCAAAGATAAAGCTTTGAGAGATGTCGACAGCAAATCTATGCAGCTGGTTGAAATGGAGGAAGGTCATCATCTGCTAATTAATTTATAACGTACTCTTCCTTGCTCTTCACAAATACCATTATCATTTAATAAATGCAGAAGCTCTAGCTAAACAACATGGGGATGTTTATCTAGAATATTATCTTAATAATAATAACAACAATGATTAGCAGTAATATCATCTTCTCACATTTAACATTATTTTACTTTTATTAATAGCTTAACTGCCCAATTTGCTACATTTTAAAATGTATTTATCAGATTCACTGACACAAATGTAAATAATACTTGTCTCAAGGGCCCCTAATGTAGTAATTCTTCCAATCACTCAGTACAGATGTTAACAATAAAATTTGAATAGATTAGCGCTTCAGTACAAAACTCTACAAGGTTTTTTGCAAACCTTCTTTCCACTTTTATTTCATTGTGTGATTGATAAAACATTGCTATCTGTACAGCACATCTCCTTTGAAATCCAACAAAAATAATGCCGCAGTTTTGGTAAGCTCCTTTTGAAGTTCACTCAGATTAATAATATTACAAGTTAACACCGCATGTTTATTTATATTTCTATGCTGCCAGGGAAGTGCATTTAAATATTGCCTCAAAACAGTTTACAATATGCAGTGTCTGCTGCAAACCAAATTCATTTGGAGAACACATTGATGTGGCAGACTGGAAACCACAAAACCACATTTGTTATTACTTATCAGTGCTGTTTTCCTAACCCTGTGTAAAAACAAATAGGTAAAAGTCTTCAGAAAAGCTACAACAAACTGGCATTTATCTTTTTCTGTAACAGGGATATTGATTCTCAGATGTTACAATAGTCTAATATTTCTAATAAGAACAGGGATGAACTCTGGCACTCTGTAAAGCACAATCTTTAAATTAAGGTCCTAATCCTATAGTCTGTTACAGGCAGGCAGAATCACGCAACTGCACTGAGACCCAGTAATTTAATTAGAACTATTCATATGCTTAAAGTTATAAATATGTTTAATTGCATGCTGAATTAAGCCCGGACTGGGGTAAACTATGCCTCAAATCCAATAGTGACTTGTGCTTTCCCAACTAAATTCATGTTGTTATTAAAACATCCATTTCACAAGCAGAGAGATTAATCTAGCCCATCTCCCAAAACAAGGCCAAATAGTCTGTGAGGTACAAAAGCTGATGCTGCTCCTTATTAAAAGTGAAGTATGTAACAAATATTGGGGGGCCTCTAGGGCTGGATTTACAAGTTTTTTCTAATACCTCAAAATTCATATACAGGGAATAAAGAAGTCTAAGTGGGCTGGATGCCTATACCACTAGTAAGTCCATCCACTCTGTACCAAGACCTTAAAAAAAATTGACCAGGACTGTTGTCATCTGCAGGTGTCTGGATACCTTGAGAATCTAGATCCTAAGAATGCATCCCTGGATACAACTGTGATGAAGACTGTTGCTGAATCAACTCAAAGGTGAAGACACTGACCTGCTTGAGGTGTGCAAATACAGAACAACATAATCCTGAAAACATTCACCAACTTGGGATAGCGTTAAGTTCCTTCTTTTTTCATTAATTCTGATAGAGACTTAACTTATGTGAAGAGTCACTTGTTTAATCCCATGTTAATAGAAATAATTTAGCACAGACCCATGAAAATTTCTAATAGATACATTTTAATGCCCAGACAGAAGAGGGAACTGTTCTACCTGAGAGGAACTCATCAGACAAGCCCAGTAAAATAATAACTAATAACTAATCATCCACTCTTTTCATGAACACTGAATTCCTGCTGCATCTTGGGCTCTTGGAACAGGAGCACGCTGGGACAAAAAGACCCCTTCCTCGTTTGTATGTAGGGCACCTCTTGGTTTTGGTTTTATAGACACAGGAATGAAGTACCTACTAATTCATTCCTCCAGGTGCTAAGGAGTGGCTCCATCCATGACTAGTTGACTTGTGCAACCAACACATACTAGGGGATTACTTACCCTCTTGCTTTTGCACAGCTCTCTGTATTTTATTACATATGTATTAGCTTTGCTGGCCCCAGAAAAGGGAAGAACTCTGACTCTCAGGTGAGTCAGATCAGATCTCTGGGAGCTCCTCTTCTGGTAGAGCAGTTGGGGAGCTCCTGCTGAATGCAGCATGGCAGCTGCTAGCACATTAAATGCAGGAAAACTGCTTTTGGTGGCTTGACATTTTGTGTTCCCTACGGCTGCTAATGCTACAGACACAGAATGTAGAGGATTACAAGGTCCAGAAACTACATATGAGGAAATAAAGAAAAAAATGAACCTTTTTTCAATACAGTACTAGTATTAGGGCTTCAGGAGGACTGCTCTGAACACACATCGTCCAGGTATTTGTAATGATGCTACTTTTTCCTCTAAACAGAAAAAAAATAATCTGAAAGTCAACAACTTGACCTACTGTAACACAACCTCATTCTTGTTATTATTACTCTAATGTATTACTTTGTGACTCAGAATTAAGATATTTCAAACAATCTTTCATAAAATCACTTAATCAACCATTTGTTCTATCATGTCCCTTAAGCACTGAAAATAAATTTAGAAATGTGATTTTCATATCCAAAACCAGGTCTTTATCCCTGAGGTCTGTGCTTCACAGACTTACAAGAGGGTTTTTCTGTGTGTTCTTCCATATCTGCTATTAAAGGCAGTGGTATTATGTCCCGCCACTAAACCACAAGTGTAATTATGAGGTGGAACTTCCTGGCCCAGCTCCAACGTTTAAACACATAGTTAACAATGCCTAAGGAAATGCAACTAACCCCCACCTACCCCCCGAAGCCTACAAAAACAAACAAACTTTACTAGTGGTTCTACATCCCATCCCTGGGGATTCGACACAGGAAACAGCATGAAAAACGAAAATACTCCAGGAGTATTTAAATTCCATTTTGAAAAGCAAATCAGAAATATTAACCAGAAAAAGAGCAGTATCTGTACGCATGTGGGGACCGAAAGACGTGACAGCGCCACGCTGGTCGGTACTTTCTCTCTGTGATTTTCTTTGCGAGTGAAGTATTTAATACAGCCATAAAACACAACGCTTTAACATTTCTGCTCAGTTAAGTTTTAAGAGGAGCTCCTAAGAAGTAAACCCTTCCAAAAATGTGTGTCTACTTCAAAAGGGTTAAAAGACAAGTAACTAATAACCTTACATATTATACGGGTTCTTCGTATTTCGAAAACTGACCTCCGTTTTTTTCCTCCCAGGAGTTTAGATACGACTGAACAGCTGGGACTCAGACTCCGGCCAAAGACCCGCTATTATTTTGCCAGCAAGTTCTCATGTGGAAGCACATTGAACTTTCACGTCTTTCGTCACAGCTGGTAAGTAAGAGCGAACACGACTCGGAAGAGACAAGACGCAACTAACCAAACCGATATACCCTGAAATATCTCATACGTAACCCAAGAATGTTGCTCAGTCCTTTGTTTTTTTCAAAATATTTATCTATTTAGTAAGAAGCTTTTTAAGTCTTTTTAAAGTCTTTCAAGTTTTTAACTTAAAAGCTAAAAACTTTAGCTTTTGCCGTGAAAAATTAATCAGTCTCCAGGTATATCCTCTGCTCCGTGAAGGAAAAAAAAAAAAAAAAAAGGATTCTGTTAAAATGCTTTTACTGAAATGCTAAGGAGCAAAGCTGCATTTTTATTCAGATGAAATTCTAGATCAACTTTTAGGGTTTTTTTTCATATCAAAGGATGTCTGAGAGCGTATTATAGAAAAAGTATTATGAACTAACATTTTATCCATAATCTCATTAACCCTTATATGATGTTCCTTTTCCTGGTTCTTATTTTCACTGTTAAGCACTTTCATTTTAATGGAAAATGTTCAATTAGCAACTGAAGTACAATCACTCAGATAATATGTTTTCATCTTTATTAGTAAAAGGGTCATGTTTGGCTAGTGGAGAAGGCAAGTATTTTCTTAGTTTACCCAGAACAGCAGTATTTCCTACCACTCTGACTGTGTGCTTTCTTCAGGCATTTATATTTTATACTTTTAAATATATAATATTCAGTGGAATAAAGAATGGATTTTACAAACTACACAAATGCATTCCATTATTAAGATCAACATTTCGGTAAATACTATGAACTTTTTTTTTTTAAAACTCATTTGATCTTTCACTGAAATCAAAACAGCACAAATGCTGCCTGAAAGTTTTAAGATCTCTTTTATATATACAGCGCTATCACATCATATACTCCTCCCTTTACTTGATGAACACAGACTGTTTACTCAGTACTCTTGAATACAGTACTGTTTTCCATCATTTAACATGTGTCTTAATGTTTTATTGCAGAAATTATCAAAATTACTATAAAATATATGTGAATATATAAGTATACACATAATACAAAGCGCCACTTAGAGCACTCAAAATACTTTTCTTTTTCTTATTTCGAGGCAAAATTCAGCTTCTAGTTGATCCCTGTCAATGAAATGAAAAGTAAAAGTGCATGTGTGAAGAATAATAAGTGATGAATAAAATCAATGACCCTTAAAAGGCACTTTCACTTTTGGGGAATATCACTCTTATAACATTTTTTCCATTGAGGTTTATGTCTCAATTAAAGCACAGGAAACCTAACAACAACACTTCTAACGAACTTCCAAAGCTCACCACATCTTTCACTGACCTATAAAAGAATAAAATCAAGGACCAAATACAAATCCTTAGAAAATATATAAGGTAAAATAATATATTTTAGAAGTCTCGAATTCTTACTTATGTACAGTAAGGTGTAGTTAAGCTGAATTACAGGAAAAATTTTTAGGGAACTGTAGGGAATTGTGGACAAACTTCCATTTTCCTCTGCAAAGAAAAGCCCCCCTCTCACAGGCTCCCCCCAGGTATGTGACTGTTGACAACACGAATTTCCTTCACGCAGGCTGGTCACCTTTCTCCTCTAGCCAGAAACATAAAACATAAGGCTGGGAGGGACCTTTCAAGAAACCAAGATCAGCTCTCTCCTACTAGAGGTAACCCTGTCCTGTCATGGCTTTTAAAAACTGATAAAAGTTCATTGTCAAGATTATAAAGCTTTCCGTTCCTCTGCCCATCAAAGGGCTACATTAAAACCTCATCAGTTACAAGCCAAGAGGCAAACTTTTGCACTTGCATTATGCCATAATCATTCTCCTACCCTGGTATGGAGATCCAGGGAGGAAAACCACAGCTCTTCATCCAACAGCTGAATAATTGCCTTATGGCTGGTTCCTGTGCCCAGTGCACTAACTGTATTACAAGAGATTAGGCCTCTCATACTGTTTGATTTTCATAAAATGGTAAATAGTTACACAAATTTAATCAGTCAGAAATCGGGGTATCGAGGCCATTCACTATCATAAATAGCACAGGTAACGTAAGGAGAGCAATATTCCACTCTTGCATCTCTCACTTAAGTGGAAGTATGTCTAAGTGGTGGGTGACTAAAAAGGGCAGGCAAAACTCACCTGCTAATTTAGCTAAAGCAAACATAAGTAGTGTACGTGTAAGGCACTAAAAAGGGGCAATTTGCTGTACGTAAAAAGATCAGCACTTGCTTTCCAATTAAGTATTGAAGCAGCATTGAGGATGTAGCCCCTGAAATGGATCAACTACCCAGTTCTCAAAAAAATCTTCCTATGTTCTGCAGCTCAGCTCTTCTAACAACACTCATCTGAAACGCTGACCTTAAGCCATGTCATCCCTTCCACAGTTCGTTCTAAAAGCATCAGAGACTGCCACCAGACTTATCACTTGATAACAGCAAGGCTATTTGCAGACTCCTTTAATGTGTTTTCAATGTTCAATTTCAGAAAGGGCAGCAAAATTACAGAAGTCCTGTCATATTACAAATATCATATGATCAGGTTTGTAGAGCACAACACTAACAAAGCAATCTGTAACACACTATTAGTAAAGACATTGTTCCTGAATACTACGATTTCTGAACTAATTTAAGGGCAAAATTATTTGGAAGTTAGCATCCCTCTTTATATTGGCACCTTTCTGAAGTTTGTATTTTATTAGTGTTTAAAGTCTGCAAGTGCCATATGCTACTGAGAATATTTAACGGTGATAAAAAGCCATCTCATTGCTCTTATAAACCTTTGCATGGAAGAAGTCTGCATAGTCACAAAATGATTTGCAATCAAATTTTTTCATCAGTAGCCAGAAAACGAGGAAAGACAAACTTTAAACGTGTATATGCTAGCACATCTGAATCTACTTCACATCTTGAGTGAAGGAGCTTTGTGTGGAAACAAATTTGGCACTTAGTTTTCAAGGAGCAACAGCAGAATTCAAGACTCAGTTCATTAGTACATGACAGAGATGCAAAAATGAAGCTCTGCTGGTTGTAGATACAAAACAGAGCAAGATGCCAACCTGACAGTCACATTATCAAGGCTCTAACAAGAAAAAAACAACAGTATGAGAACAGCATCCTACACAGACTAGGCTGTGACTGAGCAAACCTCTCTGGAGGTAGGAAGCCAAATCCCACTGCTGAAAAGATGACAGTACTTCAGAATTAAAAAAAGAAGGGAAGGGATTTGCTCTCTTCTTCATTATCTGTGCACTGAGAACAGAAACAAAGGCACCTGCAAATTACCCTCTGGCAGTACCTCCCTGCTTCTATGGATTACAGATAGAGGCCACAGCAGCTGCATCGCCAGCTTGGATGCCTCAGTTAAGTCCAAAAATGCCTCTGTGGCACGAATGCAGACTTTTAATATACCTACCAAAACATCTACATATTACATGCAGAGTTAAATCAATTTGATTCAGTCAACTCTGGAAAAACAAACATGAACAAAAAAAACCCCACAAGTGCAGGAAAACTCTGAGTATATAAACATTCATTCCACAAATCTGTGCTGTGGTTCTCGCCCAAAGAGGAACGTCACCGTTTCTCAACAATGATGAAAACCCATGTCAAACAAGACCCTCCTTTACTAAAATATTACCTTTATGAGATATGCCATACAGCAGGTTTAGTGCACTGAGAGGCTCTGCACAGTCAGATGTAAACTCTCCTCAGAAATAAATCTTTTTTTTCCCCCATCAAACAGTGTGCCTGATCTTCACTGCTCAAAAATTCTCTAAAGCTAGCAAGTGAAGAAGGGAGGTATCAGTACAGTAAAAATCAGTAAATTCATCTATTTTAAAAAGGTACCAGAAAATTCTTTCATATAACAGAAAGTCCCATTTGATTCATTATAAAATTCACCCTGTACTTGATACAAAAAATTTTGAACTACCAAGAAATAGGTGAGTATTCACGTATGAGCAGTGATTAGCAAAAAATTTCAGAAAGGCTGGCAGGCTGAAAGATGAGATCATCAACTTGGGTCCTTCAGCTCATTATCTTAGCCACTAGCCAAACCATTACATCACAACTGGAAAAATTTACCATTCATATTATAAAGGAGTCCCACTTGAGGTTACTTCAAAATGACAAAAGACAGAAAAAGAATGGCTCTACAGACCATACACTCACTACTGAGGTACAACTGTGGGACAACTATAAAAAAAAAAATCCCACAGTGATCTGATTACCCCAGCCATGATACAATCATATGCAGTATAAACAATATATTAAGGCACGAAGACCCTCCTCACAAGTATCCGCCAAGATCCTTGGTCTGCAACCTGTAACTTCAGTTTCTCAAACTGTTGCCACCTGTCTCCAGTCCTGAAAAATTCAAGTGGTTTTGGTGAAGTTAACCCTGATTCTGGCATAGTCCCTGAACTCTGAATCAGAGTTCAGCCTCAAAGCCAGTCTTCAGCTGCTCCTCTGCCTCACTCCTCAGCCCTAGGTTTGCCACAAGTCTCTCCATTTCCAGGTTCTTGCACACTGTCACCTGCGTTTGGGGAGAGTAATACAACTAAAATTCCTGTCATGCAGATTCCCAACAGGCTTCCTCTACATGAGCAAACTAAAAACAAAAAAAATGTGCTTCAAACCTATTTATTTTCCCACCCTGTTTGTTCATGCCTATTGCTTTAACACGCAGGGCACATTAAATGGATGGATATACTGCTTTCCTGCAGTGTATCATCTCTGACTTATAAGAATAGTTTGAAATGACCTTGTGCCTAAGATGGTAACTCATTTTTACCCGGTCCCCTTGACAAACAAAGCTCCACATAGTTATCTGTAAGTCACCTGTTGTCTCCCTACAGATAATTTCAACCTCTCTCAAGACATGCCCTTGTCTACCAGGGAATTCAAAGTATTCATCCTTTCTTCAACCTTTAGATCTCCTTCTTAGAGAGTCATTCATAATCTGAACACCTTTATTCTCCTCCTTGCTCTACACTGTTTACAGGGATGTTTCTTACCGAGAATCTCAGCAAAGTTACTGATATCACTGGAAATAAAAGCAAGCATTTTAACCTTGGGGTAGGACTCAGAAGTCTGCATTCACTTCCAAGTTCTGTAAACTTCCTACACGAAATACAGCAACTCACTTACACTTCTTGCACCTGAATGCTTTACTAGAAAATTGATTTTACACACACGCACTTCCCAGGAGCACCGTTAGGATAAAAATCATCACATTTTGCCAGACTCACGGCTCTTAATGTAGGCCACAAAGTACGTAAATAAGAATTGATTATGAAAGGCAGGAAGTGAAAACAGTCCATATGTAGCTAATATTGCTACTGAAACCTAAACTTCTGCATTTCCTGCCATTGTGACTTTAATTATGAAATCATCATGTTGCACTAAGATAACTGCCATGTTTAGTTTCCTAGCTGTCTTTAAAGGAAATATTAAAGAGAATTAAGACACAACAACAGCAAAAAAAAATCCTACTCCAAAACCCCAATCAAACACAACAACCAAAAGAAAAAAAATCCCACTCAAACAGCAATGAAAGACAGAAAAAACCCACACAAACTCAGAAGTTTTTCAAGTTTCTCCACCTCACCAGTGCATTATCGAAGGAGGTTCACACAGAACTCAGCTTGAGTTCTGCTCTGGTCCCTTTTTGTTGGAGTTAAAGGGAACAGGAAGTTGATGGACTGTCCCAGAGGAGCAAAGTCTATCCGTTCTGTCTCTGGACAATCTAACTTACCTCTGTAGGAAAAGAAACTTTGGCATGGATCTGCCTATGAATTTACACAGAGTTAAAAATACCGAAACAGAACCAAACCAAACCAAACCAACCCCTCTTAAACAACAACAAAACTAAACGATTGTTTCGCTCTGTGCTTGCTATGGAAGAGGCTAGGTAGATGAACTCTGACTTGAGCATTTATTTTTCTTTGGGTTGAGGATCAGCCTGAAATTTAAGCACCAGTGCTAAACACCAGCAGAGAAACATGGACAAAATGATAGGTAAGGGACCACAAGCGTGAGATGGTGTTCCCTCAACTTTGCAGGAACTCACGTACACACAGCTGAGCTATTACTGCTCATGATAATCTTATTTAAACCCATCTCTATACCAGAGAAGTGTGAGAAACCACACACACTGCCAGTCTCCTAATAGGGCTCTCAGGAGGATCCAGAAAACTACAAAACAATTAATTTGATATACACATTGAGCAAATTGATAGGAACTGTTACAAAGAACAGAGAGCTAGATACCACATGCTGGGGAAGAGCCCTCATGGCATTTGAAAAATTGCTTCATAAATCCATTAGCATTGCTAGAGAATCAATGTATGTGAGGACAAACATGATCCGATCAATCCACTTGTTTGATTTCCAAACAAATAACTAACGAGTTAAAAAATGGGAAATAAAAAAAAAAAAATGGTATCAAACATTCAGTTTCCCTATAAAAGTAGGTCACTACCAGTGGTCCATAGGAGTTTTGAAGGACACAGCTGAATAAACGGGTTGGTAAAGACGGAAGAAGGGTGTGCAGAAAGAGTACCCTACTGACGGGATCACTCACAGTCAACACAGTAAGACACTCACAGCAGTAAGTCACTCACAGCAATACAAATGGAGGCTTACTGAAAAAACCGCAAATGATCTCACATAGCAAAGGACTAAATCGTAAAATGGAAGACAAAACTCACTGCTGGCAGGTATAAAGAATGGTAGGGAGTGGTGGTGAGGATGGGCGGGGAGGAAAACAACTCCAACCGTATGTATACAATACAGGCTCTGGACGAGCCGTTACCACCACAGGGAAAGATCCTGCCTTCATCAGGTACATATATAAGAAAATTATGGTTTAGTTTTAGCAGCATTAAAAAAAAAAATAAATCAAATGTTGTTAAAAATTATGAGGAATGTAGACCACCACAGAATACACCCTTAAGCCAGCACTTACATGACAGGTGCTACACACTGAATATGCTATCCAGCTTGCACACAGTCCTCCAATCCCATAAATACCTAACAGAACAAGGAAAGGCAGAGAGAAGAACAAGGATGATCAAAGGTATGAAATGGGTTCTGATCAAGGAACTAAAGAGACATGGATTTTCCAGCCTGGAAGACAAACAATCAACGTGCTATCAAAGAGATCTGTGATAAATGGAGCACCATAAAGGCAGTCAGTAAGGAATCATTTGTCTCTTACAAGATAAGAACAAAGGTGCATCAAATGAAATTATCAGGTAGTAAATTCAAAACAAAAGAAGGTACTTCTTTACACATATATTGTTCTACCTTAGGACTCACTTCACAGGATATTGTGGATGATAAAAATGCACATGGTTTTAAAAACAATAAGACAAACTAATGGAAGAAAAATCTATCAAGGGCTATTAAACTGAAGATACCATCTCTGCTTCAGGAAGTTTGTGAGATGCAGATTGCTGAAAGCTGGGAAAATATACTGGGAAAGCACTATTACGTGCTTGCCTTTTACTGTCTTCACCAGGCGTCTGCTGCCAGTGCCTGGCTGAGACAGGACAGGCTATGACAACAGCCAGTCGTGCAACTCCATAGGAGTTGATCTTGAGGACAAATAGGACACCAGGAGTCCACGTTTCAGTCAGATGGTTTCACTTTCACTTTTCAGCTCGAACCAGGCCGGTCCTGATGACTGAATGGGTTGAAGTCGAAAACATCTTCTGGTTTAGCAGCACCCGAAATGAAACTCGCCTGCGCACTCGGAGCCCGCTCAGCAACGTGAGCACGTCGGCAGGAAGCGGGGACAATGAGCGGACTTGCTTCAGAAGTGCACTCCTAACCCACACCAAAACGTTCATGCAGAGACACCTGTGCCCAGCAAAACACACCCTTGCCGTGAGAGTCTGACCACTCTCCTGAAGCAGTGACCCTCCTGCATTCAGCCTGCGCCCTTCAGAACGCGCCATGCCCCAAAGCGTGACTGGGGCACTTTGGAAAGTGCTCTTCCTACAGGATCGGTCCTGAAGCATCTTCTCAGTTACATCCCACTCTGCTTATTGCTCTCTGGGTACAACTACAGAATCAGGCCTTTAAGCATAAAGCTATAGACATGAGGAAACTGTCATCTGCACATTTCTGAGGAGTTTTTAAACCTTAATATCTTTCATGTAGCAAACAGCTTCTTTTCACCTCACAAATATACATATAAGCTGATCTGTGATGATCAGCTTTTAACCGTCTCTACCCTAAAAAAATACAAATGGTACCGTTCTCACAATAAGAAACCTGTAATTCTCTTCATATTCTGAAAATTATTAAAGACTTCCATGTCTCCTTCCAAGAAGACAAGCAGTATATAATTCCAACTGATAGATGCCAAAGAAGGTTACAGACTTGCAAAATATATTTTAATATTAGAAACTTTACTGAAATTTTCTTATCACAACAGCTTGACTCTTACAAAGTAGTTAAACATAGCATGACATTGCATTTCTCTTCATGGCAAACACTGTTTTAATGCTGTTACATTGCCTTTAATACAAAGGCTTCTTTTAAGTAAGATGAGAAGTTGATTTTGCAGTTTACTGACAGATCTGAATATGCTTTATATAAAGCATATTCTCCTAGAAAGAACAATACACCTTAAAAACAAACAAACCTTCAAAATGTGTCTGATCCTGACTTCTCTTACTCAATTTCCATTTGCCTAATCACGTAAAGTGGAAAACCTCTTCTGAGTATTAAATCGATTGTCTTCACACAGATAAAAAGCCTTTTGATTTACCCTGATTTCCTGGTTCTACCAATTTAATCTTTTCTGTAAGCCTCCTCTAAAGCAGACTACTACTTCCTTAAACAAAAGGTTATATGTTCATTTTTGAAGAACAGTGATACTTTCGACCTTGACACAAAATATATTATTGATGGGAAAAGTCACTGAAGAAACTTCCAACAGATTAACATGACTAAGCTGAACCTTTGCTTTATCTGCAACCTAATTAAAAAGAAATGTTCCTACCTCAAAAAGCCTTGTGCAAGGTTCTTGTCATGAAGAATTATAAAGTTCTGTGTAAGAGGACCCAAGGGCATTCGAAATTATTTAAAAAAAAAAAAATATTCTTTCTGCAGAAATAACAATACAGGACCAGAATCTTCTCTTCAGAAAGCCCAAGAAAAACCATTAAGGCATTTTTAAGATCTGAGTACGTATCAGTCTCGTTTCATTTACACCGGATCTGGTAAAGCTAGAGAGAAAAATACAATGTTTTTTTTCTTATCTTGGTCTGTCTTGTACAGGCTAAAATAAAATCACCCTGTGGAAAAGCCTCATAAAGAAAACTCATAAATCCTATTTATTTGTCTATTTTTTCATCATGTAGAGCAACACAAGACAGGGTATTCTTGTCACGGTGCCAGATGGTAAAAGAACCATAACAACCCCAGGGACCACAGTCACTGTACTAAAGATGAAACTAAAGATGAAAAAATTCATGAGATTATCTGACCTTTTGATTATCTCAATTAAACAGCATTAAATTCCATTAATTCCAACAAGCATCCATAGCCAAAAGTTATGTGCTTATTCTTCCTAAGCAACGTACAAGGAGAATGAAAACTGCAGAGCAACATCCCTAAAAATTATCAAGCTAAGTGGAAAGCTTTGTGCATTTGCTATGAGAAAAAAAATGCTGGGAACAGGTCTTAAATCCTTCCCATATCTGGCAATTAAAGTTATCTTAGCAGTACATCCTTTCTCTTAGGGTCCACATTTTATCCAATAGCTAATGCATGTCAAGTCTATGAAAGGTCTTTGGACTACGAGCTGGAACTTGTGAGCCACCTTCCTGATCACATGGCCAGAGCAAGTCTCTGCCTCTGCCTAAATAAAGATTTATGGGATCAAAAGGAATTACTTTCAGTCAAGTGTACTTGCTCTGGGATTGACACTAGACCCTGGATGCTCACCTGTGAAAAAATGTAGGAATGCCTTAAAGCAAAAGCAGTGACTGGACCTCAGACCCCAATACTGGGCAGCAGCTCTTACTGAGGTGTATCCATCAGAGACACTGATATCCCTTCCTCTGATGATTTTTCCAAAGAAAGTAGAAAGTTCTCCTGTATATCTGTGTAGAATTCAATACCCCAGACACAATGATACATTAGTAAACACTCTTTACTGTGAGGGTGGTGAAGCACCAGAACAGGTTGCCCAGAGAAGTCATGGAAGCCCCATCCCTGGAAGTGTTCAAGGTCAGCTTAGATGGGGCTTTTAGCAACCTGGTTTAGTGGAAGGTGTCCTTGCCCATGGCAGGGAGGTTGAAACTGGATGATCTTTGATGTCCCTTCCAACCCAAACCCATTCTATGACTTTATGATTGAGCAACTCCCAGAAAAAAAAAAGACCCTGCAGTCATAGATGAAACAGGGATTTTCACACGAAAAGACCCAGACCAAGTCACTTCTATTCCCTGTCACCTTGAATTCAACAAGACGGAACCTGCTGGTCTAAACCAGCAGGTCTCATTTTTGTATTCGTGCAGGCATTTCCTCCCTGCCTCCCACCTAAAAATCCTATTTTGTTCACTTTTTTCACAAGCTAGGCCCAGACTCTTCCATCTGTTCCAATAACATTTCAGCAGAGCTCCACTTAGGACCTGAAGGATACTAAAACATTTTCTGTTCTTTACTTTGAGCACACCCCATCTGAAGGTGGCTTACGTACAACAGGTACATGTGCTCAAGCAGCACCAGTGTGCCAAAGAGGAGATATTTTATGCAGATATTTAAATCAGGCCATACCTGTAATAAAGATAAAAATTAAATAATATCCCTGGTACCAAGGTGTTGCAAAGTGAACTTCACATCAAAGAGAAGAGCCTTTAAGTTATTTAGAAATTTTGAGGTGTTGTAACAAGATGTTGCTCATTCATGTAGGGAAGGAACTTGTTAACTAGTCTGCACTGTATACAAACATCAACAAATTTGATAGATTTCCTTTGCCTATGTGTCTGCCAACATGTTTTGTTTTGTTAATACATTTTGTGGTTGTCCTCCGAAAGTTGAAATGTTACTTTGCACTAACTACGCCGAAACATTTTTTATGAACATTATTACCACAAGCATAAAGCTTCTGTTTCTGTGTTAAAGTTTGTCAGAAAAGATTTCACAACCCTATGCTATAAGGAAACTCAATTAACTGTATTTTTGAATTTCCCATTGCCAGATGGGATGTTACTCAAGACTGGCATACTGATTCAAATACCAGCAGGAGGTCCAGCCACCCAGAATGAAGAAGATGGCACCGTGGGCAGAGAGAAGGTTCCCTCAAAATGGCTCTAATACTTAAAGCTGAACATGCTCAAACTAAAACAAATTCTTCACAGCCGCAAAAGGATCTGCTGAGACACCGGGTCACAGGGGCTAATGGCACTGTGACACACCTACTATATCTTCTCTCACAAGCTTAATGCAATAAAGAAAATCCCTTTGTGGCCGATACTGTCGCAGGTGTCACTGCGGAGAGGAGGCGGCCAGGGAGGCGAAGGGAGGTCCTGGGGCTGCAAGTGTCGCTCTGCCCAGCACCCCCCAGCTCTGCAAAGGGAGTTAGGAGCTGGCCAAGTCTGTGTCTGGTCTGACCCTGTTCAAGAGGAGAAAATCAAACGTGACCTGGCAAAGGAAAGAAAGGAGTGAATGCAGCGAGTGGTCTATGGTCTCACTGGAGGGATAAAATAGAGAGCAGCTTACGCCGTGACCTGCTGACAGAGACGATCAGTGGGACATCCTTCCTCCGGTTTAAGGAGCTGGGGAAAAAACACGGACAGACATGGAATTCCTGAAGGGAAGGAGGAAGACACACTTTTTCCTCCTCCTTCAACTTGTTTGCTTGGTCCTACTTGGAGAAATCTGAAACGGTCTTGTTAGGATGAGAGAAAGAACGAGACGCAAGCGGCTTATTTTTGTCCAGGAGGGGCAGACATTTAAATTACCAGTCTTGCTACCGATTTTGGACGCTAGCCATGGCTGGGGATTTTACCCGTAATTCTCACTGACATTAATTCACAGACTGGCTCCCTGACCAGAAAAGGTCTTGCTCTGGCCTGACCCATAACAAGGAACCTGGGGTGGAGGGTTCATCTGACTCATGGTAATTGCCTTACAGGCATATCGGATAAAACACGGTTTCTGAGGTATCAGGTCTACGTACAGATACAGGATCTGCAATCTCCTGGCACAGGCTGCAACACCCAAGGAAAACTGTTACTGTAAGAACTGAGTATGTCAGTAGGAAGCAAGTGATAAAACCATTTTCTGTTTCTCCCAAATATATAGTTAAAGAAGCACAAAACCCAAGCTTTTGAGATCCACAAGAAAACTATCTGAACATGGTAAGAGTAATTCTGAAATGCTACTGCAATGCACTGTTCTTCATTAAATGAAGTCACTGTAATATTTATATCAAGCACTTATTCCTGCATTTTAAAAATATATTCAAAAATCTGCTAGTTATTGAAGATAATCTACTCAAAGTATTGAAGGAGAAACATGTATCAGTAGACTCCTCTTAAGTCACACGGCCACATTATAACTCCAATTCTGTGCAGATATTTCTTTATTTTCCCTTAATGTGGGTAAGAGGGATGAAACTAATGCCACTAATACTTAAAATAAGCAACCGCATTTATAAAAAATAAAGACTGTAAAACACAAGTGAAAATAGAGTTGTTACCTATTTATTTCTCCCTTGAAGATCCTTGAAGACTGAATTTGTGCTTTCCCTGTGGCATGCTACATTGAAAAGGCAGCAAAACCGAAACTGTATTCAAGATAATTATGCATCTTATCCAACACCCCTAAAATAGTAACAAGTTTGTGATAGTTCTACCTGTCATTTTGCAGGAAAACTTTCCTGTATATCTTGAATCAGCTCAAGATACAGTTTCAAAAGAAAAGGGAGAATGGGGAGAAGATTTCTGATGGCTATAATTGAAATGGGATATTTTCTGATCTGTGCGTTTGCAGGAGAGGGTTGGGTTTTTTTAATAATTGCTTAGAAAAGTTGTTCTCATTTCTTTGGATCATCTCTCAAATTTAATCATCTTGAAATAGTTTATTTACTCATTACATTTTGTACCAAGTCACCTACACAAATGTCCACAAAAATATGCATATTCATTTTATATTTGAAAATATTTTACTTCAGAAATCCTGACTCGCCCAGCAGAGTCTGAAAAAAAAAAATTCTTTCTAACTAAAGGAAGGAAGGAACCAAAGGAAGGAAACTAGTAAACTACTAAATTTCCTGCATAAATATTTCTCGTGTCCCTCATTTGGGTATTGCAGATTGGAAACTAAGCCTCTGCTTCTGGGAGAGCACACTCCCAAATATCAAGTTAATGCAGTATTTCAATTATTCTTTAACATGAATCATTAATGGGAATACTTATGCTGAATCCATTAAGTGCTACTGCTTTATCCCACAAACATTCATTAATTTATCTATAACATACTGCCGTCTGGTAAGGGAACGGGATTATCTCCATTTTACAGATGAAGAACTCAGGGGAAAAAAACCTAACCAACCAACCAAACAAAAACCCCCAAAAAACCCAGGACTTGGTCAAGTTATTTCGAGAAATCTGGCAGATCAAGTCCAGACTTTTTCAGTCACAGTCCACTGCTTTTAAAGCAAAAATATTCCTTATCATTTCCAGAAACCTTAACTTCCAATTAGCCATGAAGTATAAAAGAAATAAAACATGAATCCATGCTTTCTTTCAACAATGCCTTTAATAGTACATTCATGACCTATATGGTAGGTTCGTCAGTCAGATACACATTGATATTACTAAATGCTTAATATGTTTTAAGCAAGATTGACCTCTGAATGAACCACAATACACTTTGGGATTTAAAACAATCTGTTGTGGGCTAATTTTTCACATTAGGACTGAATTTAACAGCAACAGTAATTTTTAAATTTAATTTGACCTTCTGTATCATTCACATAGAAATATACTTCTCTCAAGATAAATCACTCAAATGTGCACAATATCAATACCAACATCATTTTTTCCTTGGGGATAATTTTGCCGATAATTCTGCGATACAATCATCAGAAAAACAGAAATGCCGATTCCCTTTCCAGCGTTAAAGCAAAGTAGCTTGCAGGCATGCCTTGGATTTGAGAAGCAGCAGAAGGAACTCCACACCCCTCTACCACTTTTAAATATAACAGCAAAACAAAAAACTCAGCAGCTATTCCAGGAAGCTTAGTTGTTCAAATAAGAAAATACTTACAAGCAGAGGCTGGGGGTACACTTTACAAAAAAGCCTTTTCTAGAGACAGAGTATTCATTATTAACACAAGTTTTGAAGAAAATCGGGAGGAAGTACATCTAAGGATCAAATCAGAAGCAGTCTTGCAGATTATTTTAAACTATGCATGATGGATGCATTCTGCTCTGTCCTCATTTCAAACTCTGCACAGACTTTTCCCTGCGATAATCTATTCCAGATGAAGCAACTGATATTTCCAGTTTCAACCAAAAAGAAATGGAAAGAAGGGGGGGCAAGCCCCCCCCCCAGCCGATAACTCTTTGCTATTTAATGATTAATCAGTACGAAACCTTCACTCAACATTTAACTTTCTCTTATTTACTGAGCTCTTTAATACAGAAGGGAAAGTAAATAAAAGGAAGAACGGCAATTCTTGATTTCTTGCCAGTTTACAGTATTAAAAAAAGAATCTGCGCCACGGGTTGGCAGGCAGCCACACTTACAGTAAGCTATCTACTGTTTCACCCCGCAGGAAGGACAAAGGATTCAGTGTGGGGCTGCTGGGTTTCTCTCTGTCAAATGTACCCTTCAAAACAGATCCCAGGAATATTAAAAAACGGCGTGCAATGAAGAGCGTGTTTTTCGTGATCCTTTCCTCTTTTGATGGATGTTTTGAAAAACCCCATAGTACCATCGTCAAGAAATAGCAGTGCTACAGCCACAGCACTGACATTTTAACTTACTAAATCAAGCTACTCCAGCAGAAGTATAAGGTGCTGGGTTAAGCAGTTTGGTCCTTATTTCTGTTTCCTCATGGCACGAGTGCACGTTACTGCTTCATGAATTCTACAGCTGTGGAAATGCCAGCACCCACTCCTACGGAAGGGCTTCAACAGGGCTGTGCCGCAGGGAATCCGGTCTTCCGAGGGCTCATTCCTAAGGCTTCCTAGTCTATAAAGGTAGCTGTTCGCCAGCAATGGGGAAATCTGAAAGGAGCACTGACTTCTGAGGACAGTTTTCTCAGTGCACTGCTCTATTCCACACGCATCATGCAAGATTCCCACTTCTTGGTCACTCAAAACCATCCAAGCCAGTGGCAGGAGGCAGGAAGGAAGGAGGAACAGAAAGATGGCAGGAATTAAGGGCTGGGGAGTAAAGGAAAGACAGGGCAAAAAGCAGCAACAAGAGGGAATTAGAATAGGCTACAGCTAATAGAAAGAACCAAAAGGAAGTGAATGAAAGCATGACTTGAAGAGGAAACAAGTCATTAAAGGACAAAGAAAATAGCTATGCTGCATTATGAGTGAGAATGCATGTGTAAATACAGAGAATATGGATGAGAGTTAAGGATCAACGATTATAAATTAGTACAGCCTGAATGCTCCTTCCACTGTTAAAACAAAAATAAAAGGAAGACTGCTTCCACCTACATGAAGTGAACATCCATGTGACCTGCCTTTGTTTTGTTATGTAGCCTTGAAACTCTCCCAGAATATCCAACTATTCCACTCCTACCCTGCCCGTATTATGTCTGGAGACATTCTAAATATCCCTATAAGCTTCATGACATTTAAAAAAAAAAAAAAAAAAAAAATCCTCCTTTCAGAACAGGGTTATTTTCTTTTCTCCAAACTGCAGCATTTTTATCAAATTCTCTGACTTCTGTGCCTGATTTCCAAAAATTAAATGCTTTTTTTACCTCTGAATTTAATAGTATTCAATCTTTAAACTTTGCTATCTTGAAGTCTCTCTAGTCTAAAAATGAATTTTCGGCTTAAATAGAAGAGAATGGAGGGATTTTTAGCTTTCAAAAAACAGACAGTTTTTGCTTCCAGTCCTAGAAGGGCTGGAAATACTGACTTTGAAGTTTCTGACAGTCTTCCCCATCACCACCCCCACCCCACCCCCCCAGCTAGGAACGTAAAATTGCCCAGAGTGAGTACTGCAAGTCAGCAACAGCCTTGTTTAAATGACCTTTGCATCTTACTAAATGTCTACATTAGATCCCAATCCTGAAAGATACCAGTAAAGGTTGCAAACATATGAAAATCACTGTTTGACATGCATCTTGCTGTAACAAGTTCTTGATTTTTGCCAAGTACAGAATAAGTACACTTCCTTGTCACACAAAAAGTCAAGGATGCCAACAGTAAAACTGCTTCGATACAGAGCATAAATTCTGCACATTATGTGGCCAATTCCTTCCCAGACCGCACAAGTGGACAACAAAAATACAGAAATACTTCAGAACAAACAATCCCTAACAGGGATAAAGAAGCCTGAGTACCACTTTCCCCCAAACAGGATTTCTAAACAGATGACCAAAGACATTTGCTTCCTGGAAGCCTGGCTGCTATGTACCCTCCTGGGACAGGCACAGACCAGAGCAGGATACAGGGGCACCCTTCCTATTCCTGGGGCAAGTGGGAGGCTCAGCTGGCAGGTGCCCACCCAGTCATGGGTGATGCTGGTGGGAACAGCAGCGGGCCAGGCGTCAGCGTACACAGGATGATGGGTCAGTTCCTGTCCCCCAACCTGCAGGTCACCCCTGGATGGTTTTAGGAAAACCACATCTCCATTTCTGCATTCACAGAACTCGTAAGATTTCCTCTTGCTCAAGAACTCTCACGGACTTCCAAAGCAGACTACAGGACTCAGGACACCAGGATCTCACAGGCGCAGCGTCTACTACACGTGTATTAGAACTCCTGCAGTCACCCAGCAGCAAGGGGACACAGAAGCACCACGTACAGCGCCAAGCAAAGTGCAAACTTGGTTAGCATGGCAACAAAACTAAACCAGCTTCCACAGGAGCAAAAATACTTGCTCTTCTACCAAATTCAAGGAAACAATTTTTTGCTGGAAGTTGCATGTTTTTCAAAAGTTCCATAATGGTTGTGAAGCCCAACTTCCACAGAAGGTCAGTTTTACCTTTGTAATCTTCATCTAGACTATAACCTAGAGCACAAGTTTTGATGTGTTTGCCTGTTATTTTTATCTTTGGAAGAGTATAGAAAAGTTACTGGCACTCAAGAACAATTTATTCTCCCAAATGAAGTTATTGACATGAAACAAGTAACCTTACGTACACAAAATATTAGTTTAAAGGTGGCAATTCGCAAAAAAAAGTTATCACTAAAGCTACTCAACAATTAATGTGCCACACCAGTATTTTAATTTCAGGTACAAAATGCAGCAAATGCTGGTGAATTTCATAACAACATACTCAAGGAACAAAAAACCAAAAAAAAAAAAAAAAAGGTATGCATGAAAAACATTCACTAATTTACAGATTTTAAGCTTGATGGAAGTGTTTCTCTATTTTAGTTTTACACGAGTTAATGGAGAGTAGGAGAGAAAGAGAAGTCACGAAAAAAATAAATTATATCTTCAAGATTAACACTTCCTACTTCAAAAAATATTTTAAACATAAATGAATCCTTTGATTAAAAGTTTTTATTATTCCTTTCAAAAAACCCCACAAACCTCCTTACATAAAGCTGAGAACTTGCAAATACTAGCGCCAGTTCTGCAAAACACCCAAACTCCCACTGACTTCAAGGAATGCAGACTTAGAGTCACTATTTGCAAAAATACATTAACTTCAGCGTTGGAAATACTTAGCCTCCCTAATCTGATTCCCCTCCCCAACAATTACAGAGCAATTACATGAGATAAGAATACATTTCTAGGCACCATTTTTACATATTTTGATAAGCGTGTCCAATTACAAATTTCCTTCACTGCTTAAATTAAAAAAAAATAAAATAAAATAAACCTCGTAAAGATTCTTCATCTTTTTTTTTTTTTTTTAATTATTCTCACACAGTGCTGAAGTGTCTCACACAAGGAACAAAGGAATTCACCGGAGCTCTGATCCAAAACATACTAAAAGTTAACAGCCTACTTCCAGTTGACTTCAGCTCGCCTCCCATCAGGCTGCCAGAGAACTGACCTGGGTAGCTTTGAGAAAGGAACTGTACAGCAAATCATGGAAATGCATGAAATCAACCATTTTTTTGTCCTCTTGTTGGACTTTTCCAGGTTTAAGATTCTTTCGAATCCCATCAGCTATAGCAACAGATTCTTGTTTATACAAACAAATGACCTACAAAGTAAACGCCTAATCTTACCAGCAGTCAATTTTGATTATCCTGACCTAGGTTAAGCACCTCTCTTTCTACTGAGTCTTTTGTCAATTAAATAAAAGTGAAACATTTCTTTAAACAAACCGGAATGTTTCTGTTCAGTCAAATGGAAGCAGGTTTTTACTTCTTAAAAAAATTCCACTTAAACTATGTCTGAAACATGGAATCTTTTACTTCTACTTCTTGTGTTTCTTTAAAAAAGTTTCTTTATTCCAGTAATCTTTGTTTGCAGAATTCCATAAAGGTAGAAATGCTACAGTTAATTTTTTAAAAAATAGGAGCTGGAAAAACTTAAATAACAATGCATCTTGCACATTATTATATTATACAATTAGACAATTAAACAATTATATGTATTTTGCTATTATACAACAGTTGTAGTATTATTCTACAGACATTATTGTAAAACAATGAGAAATGTTTTTGAAGACATTGAAACTTCTAGCTACACTACTAATTATTTCAGTTAGATATTTTATGAAATGCCATTGATTTCACCCTAGGCAACAAAGTGCTGTAAGTAAGAATGTTAGCATTTTTGGTTAAATATACTCACTACGTTCTCTCCCTTATTTGTTCTATCACCTGCATGACTATGTTGCACAGAGACTGCAGCAGTTATTCCGAAGTATTCAAAAACTTATTTAAAATCAGTAAGTTATCAACATTTTAATGCAACAGCTCATTAATGTCCTGATTGCCCCCCCTTTTTTTTTTTTTTTTGGCGTTAAAACCATGGTCTGTTCCTTTACAACTGAAAGGGGAAAACTTGCATAGTAATTAAGGGTTGGATGATCGTGCTCCTGCCAGGGAGCAGTGAGTGCAGAAACACACAGCTGCCAAGAACCTCTGGATCTGCTGATGATGAGTACCCTACTGCTTTCCCAGGCACCTCAGCCCTGCTCTCTCTAGGAGACTTGTCTTGTGCTGACACTTTCCTGCTTTCACCTGAATCTCTCTTACTGCCAGCATCCCTATGCAGAAGTAGAAAATAAAGCAGAGGGAAGGAAAGGGGCAGGGGGGGGGAAGTGAAAAAAAAAGGAAGAAAAGGAAAAAAAAAGAAAATCAGCAGTGGAAGTATCAACTTCCAGCAACATTTTCAAAGCTTGGAGAGGAAGGGTGCCAAGCGCACAGGCCAGACACTCAGCTCTACTGCTGGCGGGGGGAACCTTGAAAACTGTTTACAGCCACTTATTGACACTAATCCTTCCTTCTCCTTTCTGCCTCATCAAAATTTTCAGAGAAGCACCTCCCTGGGCCTGTCAAAGCTCCTTGCAGCTGCAGGGCTCACAGGGGCTGCACAGCTCCCCTGGGCCAGCAGCCATATGTTGCATTTCTCTGGAAATGTCCCTATGAAAATACTGACCTGAACCATATTCCTCGCTGATTGTCTCTGGCACGGAAAGGCAAACATGCTATAAATGCATTCCCGACCGAGCAGAGCGGACACTCATCCCAAGGAGGGGTGAGACACTGACAGCTGCTGCCTGTCACTGACACCGAAACACCCGCGCCAGCCGGGCACGGAGCTCGGCAGGACTCAGCAGTGCCTGACAGGGACGCAGGTGACGGACAGCACAGTGGCTTGGGGGAACACGGTCATCTCCAGGATGCCCAATGGGGCAGGCACCACAAACCCAGCGGGCACCAGCTCCAACCATTTCCCCACAGGGTAACAGCAGGCTTTGCTCTATCCTCCGCTGGCACGCGGCTTCCCCGGGGCAAGTGCTGGTTGACTCCTCCTCAGGTACACGGGCCATCTTCTAAGAGAACCACAGACATAACATCAAACGTGCCAAGATCATCGCTCGCTCCCTGCACCTCCTCTCCTCCTGCCCTCACACCAGGAGGGACACGTGAGGCCCTGACGGCCGAGCGTGGACCTACCCGCTGCCCAACAAAGGAGGTCAGCTGAGGTAGGGATGAGACTAACCAGTTAAAAAAAATAAGTTATCCAGTATCACAGGGCTGTCTCAAGCACCCCTGCTGCCAAGAGAGATGCATTTCACCTTGGCCTCAAGCCAGCCTTGAGACATCCCGTTTCAGTTCCTGATACTTCAGGCATTTGCTCTCCCTACACCCACTTCACAGATATAAACACATGAGGGGAAAAAAAAGCATTCATCTTGTACAAATACCCAAAGCTCAAAGTAAGGGGAATGTAAGAAATTGCTTCAGCTGGGAACCAGAGACAACATGAAGCCTTTGCTGTGTAGGCTACTCTGATGCTGAAGAAATTCAGGCACATGCACCACACACCCCAAAGAGGCAGCAGTTCCCTCCCTTGTCACACAGCGTTTTGTCTGTGATTTATTAGAATGAAGAGCTATTGGATTACACAAACTGGGAAAAAATATATGTAATTCTAGCTGTTAAAAAAAATTCTAAATGCTGCAGTACATACACGTACATATACATGCACACAGACACCGGATAGATACATGTATGTATGTAAGTAAACACCAGCAGAGTCCATTTAAATTCATAAGCACAAATAATAAACTACTTGCAAAAACTAGTAAAAGGGAATCATTGTTACATCCTCTAACACAGACTCATTAGACTGCAGCTACAAATTAAGTTGGTCTACCATGAAAAGAATGTGGGGGAGAAGAGGGCACAAAGGTTGCAAGACAAATACAAACGATAACTCTCCTACAACACCACAGGCAAAGAAAATTGTATTTAGTAAACCAGACACTGTTTAACAGGCCCAGTAAACACACAATTGGCAATTTTTTTCCCTTCATATGAAAACCATAATACAAATTAATTGCAGTGTGCTAAATCACAGTTCTGATTTAGCAATGTTCTTTGCAGTGCTTGAGAAATAAATGCATAAACAGTAGGGATTGTCAACGGGCTAACAGAACAACTTCACAAGTAAAGGGAATATTTTACATGTCAATGGAACACTTAAAACAGCTGACTATTTTCTGAATCTCATGTCTCAGAATCTCATGTGTCATTTATGGCATTTTAGGGTTGATTTTTTTAAGTGCTTTTTAGTTTCACCTCTGAATAAATTCAGGAACAAGATGTAGTTCATTGTTATGAAGTGTGCTTCAAGTTAAGCAACAAATAGAGGCATTTAAATTCTCTACCACATAAGAATCTATATCAAATCATTGTCTTATACTCCTGTATTTTTGCAGTAGCATATTTCCCACATGCAATAAAATAAAATATCTGCCAGTGTTTTTGAACTCCCTGTTGAAGTACAAGTTGATTAACCGTGCTTCCTCTTAAGAAGTTAATACTATTTTTAATCCAAAGAGAGCTTTGATAACAATCATCATTTCTAATCTGCTGTTTTGCAGGGTGTATAACTCGGTTAGATGATGCTTAATTTTGCTCAAGCTCTGAGACTGCATTCCTGATTTCTTCGCCATTATGCATGCTGCATCAAGCAGCACCTTCCCTACTTGACTTGAAAAAGTATGTTTCCAGAATATGTTATTCAAATACTTGATTCATTTGGGTTCAAAATCACAAGTTTCTTTACAATCAGCATTTGACTTTTTTTGAGGTGAATGGTCCAAAAAGAACATTTTCTGATGGGCTCAGACGTCCTTGTTTGAATTTAACAACACGCATCACATTTAGATCATGAATGCAAACAACAAGAATTACAACAACAAGAAAACCCTTGGAAGGTATGACAAGTTTCAGTTCTAACTCTTGTCCTCTACTGTAGCCACTTGCTAAGTGAAAAATGCATGAAGGAAGATGGATGGCCTGCTGAATACCCCACAGCCCGAAGCCACAGCCAGCTATTAATGCTATTTCATCACAGTTTTGCATCTCTGCTTTTTCAATGATGTCATGGTACTGACGGCACTAGAAAAGGTCCAGTGGAACCAGTTACTACACTCCAACACAACCCTCTGTGGTGATTTCCTTTCCAACTAACCTAGAGGAAGAGGTTCTGGAGTCCAGAGGCACCTCCCTCACCCAGCCTTTCCTATCTCCAGTCCCTGGGGAGACAGGACATCTTTAGAGGAGCAGGGAGGCTGTATGGCCTCCAATACACACAGCATATTTCCATGGCTAAACTGCCTTCTTTTTTCAGCAGATGCAACACACTGATACTGTTGCAAGTGTTAATCTCTCCTTTACCAGAGCTCTGTAATAAAGTAGGCTCATTTTGATCAGCAATACTTCCTCTTCTTATGCTGTCAATAACTTTGACAATCCTATGGCTTCTAGTCTTCACTCTGATAATAAAAAAGTTACACAAATATCTATTTAACCTTTCTGAGACACATGTAAGTGGGAAATCACTGAAAGCAAGCCAAAAGTAACTAAACAACAGAATTTACACGTTCAGGTAACTTATATCACTGCTGTACACCTCTGAGCACTGGAAAACTCTACCTTCATTTAATGTGCTTCTACATCCACCACCAAAGCCTTTGCTCTGAAAAGTGAAGGTGAACAAAAAAAGGATTGGGAGTTGGTACTTCAAACCTCAAGTAAGCAAAAAGGTCTCTCACTGCCAGGGAAATCACTGGCCAATTTGGGTGCCTCACTTTTCCATGATCACAGTGCTCAGTGCAAGATATATGCATTTGTGCATGTCACAGCCATACTGATGACTACTCAGGTCAATCCAGAGACCACCACACCATCACAGCTCCACCAATCCCTTCGCCACTCAGACATTTTAGTTAGCTCACTATCTCTGCAATGATAATGCTAGAATGTGTTTGATGGTCACCATCAAAAGACCTCTGATTCCACTTATGTTTACTGGACTATTCTCCAGAATTATTATTTGGGAAAAAACATCCCAACCTTACTGATGTGGAAACATGGCACGGGGCTTCCTCACAAGTCTTGGATCTGATTCTAAGGTCTCTGCACAAGAAGACAGAAAATTACATGCAGGATTTTCAATCACTAAAGAGTAGAGGAAAAATATTTTCATACGAAAGTTACTGGGTCTGCAGATTAGCAAAGGACAAACTATTATCATTTCCAGCAATGACTTTCTTTCTCTGATCTACACGATGCGGCAGATTTAAAAAATTCAAGTAATTTCCATAAAACAGCTACTCATGCAGCCCAATAAGTGGTAACCCCAGGCTAAATAGAAAGAGGGATGAGCTGGGCTAGGTGCTCCTGTTGGGGCTCCTCCTTGGTTTAGAACGACACAAACACAAAAGCCAGTGCAGGAGAAGCCTGGCTGAGAGCAACCACCTCAAACCATGGCAGTGCATTTCCTGCAGGGAAACCCGAGGTTGGAGCAACGTGTGGCTGCAACTGAAAGGCGCTGCTCAGCTTCCACTTGAGCACAGAGCTGGGACCCCTCTTTGCCCCGTTTCTGGAACAGAGGAAAGCTGACTGCTTCCCAGTGAGCCCCTGGCACAGGGAAAGGGCTGAGGGGGAGCAGGCTCCATTCCTGACATTTAGCCCTCTTCCTGCCCTAAAAGCTCCTGCTCCCCCTCCGTAGGGGACCCCTTGTTTGGCTGGGCCCTCCCAGCTCACCGCCCCATCCCACAGTCTGCTCCTGTGCTCTCCCTGCAGTACAGGCAGCTCACACTGGTCACCCTTATCTATCCATCAAAGTACAGGCTCTGCTGGCGGCCCTTCCTCCCCTCCTTCCACCTCTTCCTTCGGAACAGGCTGGCTGGACCTGAGAGTCCTTTCTGCAGCAGATGGATGACCTGCAAGCCGGAGCCCTCTGCCCCAGTCCCACACATCACCGGGCTTTTCTCTCCAGATTCTAAGGAGTACCAAGGTAAATTATATGCTAAGAATTATTTATAGACTTCCTGCAAGTGACTTCCCATAGCTGTGATGAACACAAGACAATAGCTCTGTTCATCTTCCGTCTGTGACTGTGCAACCAATAAACGTTTCTATCAACAAACATTTGAGCAAACAACTGCTTCAGTTTGTTCCAAGCACCTTAGGCTAGAAAAATAATATCAGCAAGCAAACTTATAGAAAAGGGATTATACGCTGCCTTGCTCCTCCCCACCGCCATTTCGCTCTAAGCAGGCATTTCTGACAAAAAAAAAAAAAAAAAGTTCAATGCTAAGCGTTTACTTGCAGAGAATTTAAAATTTGTCAACATAAATACAATAGCATTTGATGTTTACCCAATGCATATTTTTAGCGCCTACCAATGCAAATGCTGAAATAGTGTAATCAGAGTAACACTACAAAACTAGCAAAAATTAGTAACACTTAATTCCTTGCACATGGACCCTGGGGCCTCAGACCCTGGAACTACAGAGGTTCGCTTCAGCGTGGGGGAAAACCTGCAGGCTGCTATGTGGATGCTTTCATGAACGCAGCAAAGGACAAGAGTCACTGTTTGTTCTTGGAATATACAAATATCATTAGGAGCCAAAAAATCATGCTGACTCTTTACAGTAATACCTTTTTATTACAATTCAAAACCCATCACAAAGATCTCGCCACAGAAACTGCTGACGTTTGCTACTGTACTGCCTACAACCACTGTCCTGCAGGGTTACAGCAGAATTGCTCTTTTAAGATATAATCTGAAATATCACTAAATACGGAGAACAAATTCCTGAGAAAACAAACCCTTACCACATCAGCATTCTATAATATTAGGAAACTATTTGCATCATGCGGCTTGTGCTAAAATACTTAATGATCTCATCCTTACCATAACAAATTATCTGCCAGAAAAAGACCTTGAAGGTCAACACTGGCAACAATTAAAAAGTAATGAAAAACATTCATCCCTTAGGCAGAGTTACAATTTCTAAGTTTGAAGCAATGTGCTGTATATTTTATTAGCTATTACTTGTTTAATTATTCATTGAGCTCCTCTTATGCTCCATAGAGCAACCTCACATTGCTAGAATTTCCATTTGAATGCTATTACTGATTCAAGGACAAATCTCATTTAAACTTTAGCTTTTGTTTTTATTTTCCAAAACATAAATTATGTTCACAAATTAATGGGTATGCCATATTTGCTATTTATAATTCTGTTCACAGTTACTTCAACCTGGGACCCTGCACACCATCCCTCCAACGACAGTATTTTGAGTGTCCGCATTCATCTGCTCCAGTATTCCTACAAAACCACACAAGTTTTCGACCAACTGCATCCCTCCCTTGGCCAGCCGGAGTAATTTTTATTCCTGTCTCATTTGCAGTAGCAGCTCACTCGAGCACAGTATTTCAGTATTTTCTTAAAGAAACTCACTGAGTTCAAACAAGGCGATAGCGCCATGAAATAACTTCCATGCTTTAATTGCCATTTAATTACACTTCCTGGATTTCCTAGCAAGTAAATAAAATCTTTCCCAAGGTTTACTGGAGGAATAAGGAGCTGTACAAACAGGGCAGGCTTAGACTGGTATTATCTGCAGTTCTTAATTTATCCTTCAGCGTGGCCATACACATTTATGCCCTGCTGGGGATTCACAACACACGCAAGGGAAATTAGCTAGAAGAGTTTTTTGAGTAAGAGAGGAAAAGCCCGTTTACTGTTTTGTGATCAACAACTCGAGATAGGTTCTGCATTTAAAATTTCATTAGTGGAAATATGTATGTGTATTGTACTGAAACGGTGGAAGAGGAAAAAAAGGGAATCAAGTAGAATGGAACAACAAATCTGCAATGGTTTAATACGTGCTTTATATAAAATCATTTTGGTAGAATAAAAAAAATGGAAAATGTCATGAAAATTGATGTTAACCCTTGTTTTGCCTCTCCCCTTTTTCTTACAAAAATATACCCACTTCCTGAACTAAACTTACACGTGAAGACGTCATCTGTGATGCCATGGTTTATAAAATTGAAAAAGGGCTGCCTTTATGGGGGAGAAAGAGCAGTAAAACAATAAAGAAAAGGCTAAGTATTAAAAATATAAATATTAAATTTTAAGCTACTTTGAATTCTATATGAAGAAAAATAACAACGAGCATGTATTTCCATACAATGAATAGTCAAACTCTATCTAATGCTCAAAAAACACTAAAAATAATTAAAACCTGCAGCTCCTAAAAGAAAAAGGCAACACTGCTCTCTAATACTTCTTGGTAAGCATGAAAATATACTTTGAGCAGCAAGAAGAATTGAAATTTATAGTGCAAGACAAACCTTCCTCTACCATTCAGGCTTGGTTTCATGACACTGTCAGGTTCACCAGATTGGTTACATAACAGGGGAAAATTATTTACAAGCATTACTACACTGGTTTTATATTATATAAATAAAGGTGGCAGCAAAATCCACTTTAACCCATTCTAAATTAATTCCCAAGATCAGATAAATTTTGATTTTTATGATATAAAATTTGGGTTAGGTGGAAAACAGAAGGTGTATAGCAGTTGTCTTAAAACTTCATTGGCTGAGTTTGGAAAAGTACAGAAAACGGGTACATTGGCCATGACCCCTTGAGCGGTCTGGGGCACAGAGGGGCTGCACCTCCATCCCACTCCTGCCAGGAAGAAAGATAGGAGTATCTTTTAAACGTGTACACGCACCCCTCAACATAGAATCTCTCTGTAAATAATCACATTTTTGTATCCAAAATTTCCTGATGACTACAGGACAGAGAAACTTCAGACCCATGGCCAGCTGGAGACTTCTGTGCATATATTTTGCTTTACTGGTGGAGCATACACTTCCACAGGGTGTTTCAGATCCAGGTCATGTGGAAATTTTGCAGAGAAAGTCTCTTAAAGCTTTCCTGATGAGACCAGAAAATCTGGGCAGACCAGTTCCTTGTTGGTCTAATTAAAAGGCTATCGGGACGTTAATCCAGTAGTGAAACCTGAATGAACACATGTGGGAACACACACAGTCTTAACTGAAGACGACAATAAGGAAGCCCTTTCACCAAGGTCATATTTGGTCAGGAGTCCTCTTATATTTCTTCTTCATGTGGTAGAAGATACGGGCACTCCTGAGGGCAACTCTCAGCCACCAGCGAATGGGCAGAGGGAGAAAGAGTGAAATCCATATATGCAGACAGCAACAAAAGGTAAATTTCTGGGATACATATCACAGAATAAATATGGACTCCCATTTGAGCATCCCTTCTCCTGAGCTACTTGCAGTCACTAGCAACCTCCTATATCTGGTTTACCCACTTCAGTCAAGCCATGCTCGAGTCCATCACCAAAAATAAACACTGGACCTTTGCCCAGATGTAAATAACATCTTGCATCTCAAAACTGTGTCCCACCTCTTTGACTCCAAAACTTCTGCCTCCCTCAGAAGGGAGCACCAAGAACACTTTCCAGCCTTTCTAGATGTTTCTAAGTGTCTCTGAAGAATGGAGTGGACAACTTCTCACATGTCTGCAGAAGTCTACAATGCCCAGAACCCAAATCTGTTCCACTAACCCAAACCCATCAGCAGGGCTCATGTCCTCATGGACACCAGGGATGGGGAGGGCTGGTCATGACTGCTGCCCAAACACCTTCAGCGTGTCACTGGGAATGCCCAGCAAGAACTTCCTAGTAAGGAGAAACAATTTACTCCTAGACTTTCCTGCAACAGTGTTAAGCAGCAACCAAGCAGAAAACTGCCATCTATTACTGCACGTCTTTAACACATCTGCCTGCTTTCTTTAAATGGATCCATTTGACTTCTTTGTTTGAAGTAACCCTTAACTCCCTTAACCCCTCTTCTGCAATCCATTTTGTCCCAAACCACACACAAGTGGAATGTTAGCTCTTTGAGACACATGCTAAGGGTGCGATCCCAAGCTCCTGGGATAAAGCATCACTTGACAGCAACCCAAACTTCCTTTTCTAATCCAATCTGCCTAACTTCCTAACATGTCAGTGGGAGCCATTTAGCATTCCAAGACTGGTCATCAAAACCAGGAAAAGACCTACCAACTCAGGTACAGGAAGACTAATACCAAGAAGGCTACAGACATACTTCTGTTTTTAAACAGTTATACCCAATACACTCCTAATTCCTTGCCAGGCTTAGCTGCTGAAGACTTAAGATACATTTGCATCCCAGGCAACAGTATTTTGTGAGAAACAGACATGCTCTACGTGTCTGTGCATTAATTAAATTAGGCAGTTCTAAATGAAAAAACTGAAAAAATTACAGACTAGATATGTAAGTATGTCTATCTTAAAACTGCTCTAAAACTTATAATGGGGATTTAACAAAACTGTATAAATATGGACAAAACCTGCTGTTACCTACATAAGCCTGTAGTAAGAGCTTTTCATAATGAGACTTTCACGAATGAAGTGAGGAGTTGATTTTATCTGGTACACCACAGTAATTTGCTGTGCAGCTTCATGAAACTGCTACAAATAGCATTACAGCCAAAACCCAATTGTTGCTGAAATGCATTCAGTAAAATGGAAAATATAGAGAAATACAACACAGTAATTGTCTCTCAACCCACATTATATATTGTGTTTCTAGATTATATAGTATTATATTTTCAAGTTTTTAATACAGTTTCCCACTGAGGAATTGATAACACAGGAGACATTCTTTGACCTTTTCCTTCTGAATATCTAAATAATATACCACATAGGTTTATAAACCAAATAACTCTCTAGGCTTTTATTAGATCCCAAGGGATAAAATCTGTTTTAAAAAACCACCACCATGTAGCAACGCATAAAAGAGCTAATGCAAAGCGCTTTCCTTGCCCCGCTACTTCTCACCTGCATCACAATTTTCTCCTGTACAGCTGCAATTGCAGTTTATGAGTTTACACGTATCTGAAAGACAAAAATTGGACTTCTAGCACCTGAAAATCTGCACTGAACACCCTAATGCAATCCCTGACAATACAAACTGTGATCCTGCACACCCACCAGTTCATACTTAATGGATTCAACACAGCATTGCCATCTCTTTAAAGGCTTGACCCAAGCAATGGACGAAATAACTTATCAAGCTTTTCTATTCCCCAGATACCGCAGAAAGTATTTCATGGACTTGTTCCAAATTTAGCAGGATGTTAAAAACCACACAGCCACCAGATAAGTAATTTGTGGGGCAGCTCAATCAAAAAGCTAGGCTGATCCTTTAAAAGAGGCCTTTCGGGGATTTTGATTTGATAATGTTTGTATCTCTACAATTAATCACAAAATAATGAAGAATTCAGGCGATCACAGTCAGGGATTGGGAGTGTGAAAAGATGCATGCTGTGCATGACAAGAATCAAAGTGCCAGAACAACTCAGGGAAAAAAAGCATAATATAAAACAGTTGATATAAGTTAGAAACACTGGAAACTTTCAACCTGCAGCAGCTTAAGCAAAGCCTTTGTATATGGCCAGTCCCACTGATTTTAATGGGGCCACTGCTGCACGTAGAAAAGCTCCATGCAGGAGCCTGTCTGCCAGACCATGCATCAAGCAACGTGTCAGGAGAAGCTGTCAGGACTTTAAATGATGCGAGATCAAATCCTCCCTCTAAAGACACAATTCTGTCTGCTTCTAAAACTTCGAGCAGATGCTATTTCAGAAAATGTGGATTATAATTCACCATTAAACCCAGATCTGATTTGGTTTGTTTGGGGAGCTTGGGGCCTCGTTTGGGTTTGGGGTTTTTTTTTGGTATGTGACGTACATCTTAAATGTACTGCTCTGGAAAGAGGCAAAACATCCACTGTCATCAGACCTATTTATAAGCATCATTTTAGAACGTGATTCCAGTTTCATTCCAGATCAGCTTATCACATTGGTTTGCACAATCTAAATTAATAAGTGGCACAATGAATAGTTAACATCAATTCTGAGCTGCTTCCTTTCATGAGACCAATATTTCAATAAAGTTTCCAAATACATCACAGAACTTTAACTGAAAAAGAAATACAATAAATTGTTTATCTTCTGTTTCCAATTTCTCAGATTTTGTCAAATGGAATTGTAAGCAGAAATATTCCTTGAGCCTTTCCAACACAGATAGCTGATACTGTTAGGTTTTTTTTTCGAATTTAGTGCATTATTCCAAGTTAAATCTACCTTAGCTATACAGAGGTTGATTTTCCCTTCCTCCCTCCGTTGACGAACTGCTCCTCAGCATTTCTTCAAGGCAATATACATGGTCACAATGAATTAGAGTTTTAATTCCCACAGCTATCCTCTGGTGAAATGCTGAGTAAAATACCAGCCCCATGGAAAGGGAGTGGGAACAGTCATCGATGCCCATGAGGGCAGATTTCAACCTCCTGAAAGATTTTCCTCCTTCTTAATTCAAATGGTAACATGTTCTTTGTTTTCTTTTTTTTTTTAAGGAGCTGTTTTCCCACATATTAATGAGGTAAAAATATATCGTTCTTTACCGTTCTACCCCATCATCTTCAAGAGCTGCCAATAATAGTATTTATTGACATAATTTCCTCAAAAACAAAATACTTGCCTTTTTCTGGGTGCCTGATGAAAATTTTACCTACACTTATCCATTTAAAAATCACTCAAGAATGTCTAAAATGGTTCTACCATTATTAATATTTAAATAATAAAAAAGCTTAATAAGAGAGCTGAGGAAGTCAGTTAGTGTGAGATTTTATACCAGCTAATAAAGAGAAACTGAAGCACCTACTGATGCAATAGAAGTAAAATTGCTTTAAAAGTTTCATGATTCATTACAAACAGATGAACAAAAGGTATTAAATTAAAAAAAAAAAAACAAAACCAAAAACAACAAAAATGAAACAAAGTTTAACATGGATGGGACCTTTTTATCTAATGTTTATGGAAATCTAGAAGCAGCAAATAAGCATCTTATTGGCACGTGACATGAACGGACATCAAAGACAGCATGCACCTCTGGGAAACACTGACACTGTTCTACCCCTTCTCCTCCTGCCATATACATACAACAGAATCACTTTTCACAATACCTCTAAAAATCACGAAGGAAAAAATGAGTTGCCAGTAAAGCCTGAGCAGCAAAACCGTTGTCATGAACACTTTTATTCTCAACATGAGCACAGACTTTTGTGGGATTAGTTCAGCGCTGGAAAAGCTCATTTACTGCTCAGATAATTTCGGCTCCTATGAACCCTGACATGTGAATAAATGCTCCTCTGAGTACTCTGGTTCAGCTTACCTACAAAAAGCTGTTCATTTGACCAAAGCTACTTTTTCCACTTAGAGTATGAAGGATCACCCTTCTGTGATTAGGGGGATGGGGAAGGTGTAGGGGGGGGACCATGAGGCTAAAAGGAATTTTGCTGAAAGGTTATCTGTTACCGTTACTTTAAGAACCTTCTAAAAATACTGTATTTTTTGTACTTAATATCTGTCTATATGCTAGCTGTACATTGTGCTTGAACCTCAACTCAGAATATTTTTCAAGTATATCATTTACATTTCCTAGAAAGCATCTTAACTGTTTGCAAGGGTCACCATGACTCCCTTAAATGGCTATTTCTGGTATCATGATCTACTTCAAGTAGCTTACATGCTACATTATCAGTAAGACTTTATTTATTTGAGAAAGTCACAGATTACATGATAATTTTATTAGGTCAAAATTCAGCTTTTGTTTCCACTTCTCTGTTTCCCTTTATATAACGCACCTAATGCAGAGAGAGGGCAGGCTGTTCAGGCTTGCTACTGCAGCACAAAATGAGGCTAATATGCTGCTTCCTTATACTTCCATGCTCATTCTTCAGATCAGGCTTTAGTCCTGGCTTCTGAACACTGAACCCTCACAGGTGCTGCACATGGACCTTCCTCCTGGGCTCAGATAGCTCAGAGGCTCTCACTGGCCTACAGAGAGAGTAGATACCTGCAGAATACCCAGCACTGACACAGGCTGCAGAAAAATAAACTGAAGCCCAAATACAGGATCTTCCCATTTCTCGATTTCACTGGTGTCAGTTGGTAGATTTTCAATAGGCCTCCTATCATACTTTTTTTTTTTTCCCTCCTTCCCCTCCTCATTCTGGGATCACAGCCAATCCCCAGCACAGCAGCTGACTTTCCCCAGAACTAACTAGAAATATTCTGATAGACTCTATTTATAGACTCAAAAACTTAGGACTGGAAGCAGCCAACCAAATTTTTCCATTTCTTGCTCCCCTCTGCTATCTATCTATCTATCTAATCTAATCTATCTAATCTATCTATCTATCTATCTGCCTGTATGTCCTGCGCTAACCTAAATTCCAGCCTTCTGTGTTTTTCTACCCTAACTATCCTACCCAGAACAGGCACACCACAGGCAAACACAACCCCCTTACACATCCCAAAGCACTGGTGGAGACCCTTGCATGCAATTTACTGAACAGACTAAAATAGCACGAAACCTCTACTTTTATGTCACCGTGGAAAGTATTCAGGATGATCTTCTCTCCTGTCACTATAAATCAAAGCTGAAGAAAAATCAAGATTTCTGTAAGAGATTCTACAATCTGTATCTAAAACCTCTGCAGGTTCATCAGACCAGTATGGACTTGCATGTAATTTCTTTGTTTACTTTGAGAAAACTGACCATAAATAAGAACATTTTTTTTTTTTAGCAGGCTTAAGCAGTGGAAGATACCTACTGGCTTTTATTCTTGTATTTTTAATACATACATACACATGTATGTATAGCCAATACTTGCATAAGTCAAGTAAGGTTGGTCCCCATTACTTTAGGTACAGTACAAATAGACAGTAAAAGAAAATCCTGTGTCCCAAAATAAGAACTATTTCAGCTGACTTGCCCTTGGATATATGATTCTGAAAAGTTATCTATTTGCAATCCTACCAGATTCTCTTCGGTATTTCATACTGCAGATAACGTATCAGAAGTATAAATTTTGAAACAGAAAGACTAGTGCACTTTGGAAGCAATACCTGGCAAATCTGATTTTTACTTAACCTTACAAATGTTGCTAGGAAACCTTACTCAATATTTACTTCAAGCCTTTAAAGAAACAGACTCATTCATACTAAGCTACTGGTGGGAGCACTGGGGACTTGGCGGAGAAACCCCAACCTAAATTTACTCTTGATATCTCACTTTCCTAATCTACAGACCTGACGTAATATAGACATATAATTAAGAGTTGGATATGTAGTTACCTTACATTTGCAGGACTTGTAATAGCATGGGTATTTTGGACACTGCAGGCAATGCAAACAAAGTAACAAAGTTCTGCTCTATTGCTTGGTTTAATGTATATTTAATTAAAATAAAAAACCTACAACATTAATGCGAAGTTTTCTACAAATGACAGATTATTTTTACATTTCTGTGAACAGTGCATAATTTAACAAATTTCACCATCGACTCTCATATCTAGTACGAGATAAACAGTACCTTCATCTGCCCATGTGAAGCAGCAGAAAAAGGCTAGATTGTACCTAAATCAATAAATGGGAAACATTTCTGTATTTACTGCTGTCTTTCAAATTGATTCCATGAAATATATCTGTAAAAATCAGTCAAAGTTATTTCTTGTAAACCTAGCTGATGAGATGCCGAATATTCTTAATTTTTAGTCATGTCAGACAAAACCACAAGTCTTCCTAGGACCCAGTGCACTATGCTGAAGCTTATATCCTCTTGTGCCTGCTATTTTCCTTGCTCCTATAATCCCTCCTCTTCTTTTCCATTAGATCATATTTCTTATTCCTCTGCATTCCTGATCCCAAGCTCATTCCTATTTGGTCTTGAATAATTTTTTTCGCTCAGCATGAAAATTGTGTTCACTTGTATTCAATTACCGATTTAAGTCATGCCAACACCAATATCACCTCTGAGTTTGGGGTACGCCACGTGACGGAAAAAAGACAATATATATTCCAATCAGCAGCAAACTCTTCCTACTGAGTTAGATGCAGCACAAGCTCAAAGCCTCAGGTAGCTCAGGCAAAATTTGGAAAGAACTATAAACATCCACACTGTGGGCACTGGTGTAGACTTTGAAGTCCCCAGGAACACCTACTGACCCCCACCACTGCCATCCCCCCAAAACCACAGCTGGAGCTGCCATCTCCTTATGCCTTGAAGCATTCCAGCTTTGAACAGGAGCTTGGCAGATGGAGGACCTGGCTTCTGTGCACCGGCAGAGCCGGCTTCATGGACCTTGCTATAACCTTAGTAAGACTTCCTTTTAATAAGCACAATATCAGGTGTTTGTGCTGAAGCAAGCAGAATCCGAAGCATCTTGAGATCAAGGAAAGGGCTAACACAGGTGGAAGGACATGGAAGAATAGTGGAGGACATGGAGTATCTCGTTCATCACAGTATGGAGGGTATGAAAATACGAAAAAGATGAAGTTCCTCTTTTGAGCTCAAACCTCATCTGCATCCTGCTATTACAGGGCTGATTCGTTAGAAATTAAGATAGGTTTATAACTCTTTTTTTTCCTGTAGCTGTCTTATAAATAGACCTAATGACTGTAAGTCATTTACAACCACAAATACATCACCTAGTCAACTCCGTTAGCCTCATATTAAAATTAATTTATCCGACATCCACAATATACAATTAGCTGCAAATCAATAGGTTTACTTTACAAAAACTTATTGATCCACAGAGTAGGTTTTTTTCTCCAAAATTACAATTGTAAGTTGTTAAATTAGTTTGCATAAGTTACAGCTGCTTGAAAATACTTAAGGCAGCTGCCCATAATCAAAACAATTCTGTTTGTCTTTACAGATTAGTACTGTAATAAATATCAGAATATCCTCAAACCATATCTAGCTGAAGAGAAGTGAAATTCACTTAATGAAAAAAAAAAAAAGCATACAGCCTATTTGTCACTTCAGTTTCACTTCCTACTTCCAGGATTTAATTCAGCTGTTTTTAGGATTTCTAGAGTGCTGTGAAGGATGACTAAGTAGGTACTTTGCTCATTCTGGACACAACTTATGAACAAACACATCTGCTGAAAACAGTGTCTCTGATTTTATTGTGGAATAATTTCCTCTGCCGGTAACCCTGGATCTTTTTGCAATCACAGATGCTTGAGCTAACAGGTGAAAATGCAATTAGCACAGAGGCAGCACCTACATTATGGGCAGAGAGAAGGAGATCTATCGAGAGGAGTGGTCGGTCCTGAGGATCCACCACCCATTTATAGGTGTCACAAGGGTTTTGCTCCAAGCCAGCCCCAGCAGGGTCCCATGGACAGAAGCCATTAGACGCTGGAGTGCCCTGGGTGGCTCCTAGAGCACTTTTTTCATTCCCTGCTGGCTCAGAAGTCTCTGGTTTTTCACTCCTCAGCCGCCCCGTGATGTGAACCACAGCACAGAAGAAGGTGGCAACTGGAAGATTCGCTTCAAAAGCACATTTCTCATCCAATTAAAAAATGCTAACAAAACCCTACTAAGTCTATTAGTAGCCTTCTGCAGTTAACTCATGTTTATGTTAGGAAAGACCCACAACAGATGCACTCTTAGTCCCAGAAAAAAAAAAAAAAGGAAATCAGCAACTCACTCTTTTCACTTCTACTTCTACATACATTAGCTCCTCTGACTTTTTTCCCATTTCAAGACAACATGTCCATCCAAAACACTCATCCTCCTTGCTTCTTTCACCCTATGGGTTTTATATGAAGTGAGTAACCGTTCCTTATCTCATTATCTGCATGTGCAGTTTGAAGTTGTCATTACTGCATATTTAATCAGTCAAATTTTTCAATGCCTAATCTCCTTTTTACTGTCAAATCTCCAAAAACACAAATTTCAAGCAGTCTCAAGAATCAGAAAGGTTAGTTGGGAAACAAGTGCAAATCAAGTGCATTGTTTCATTGCAACATTATCTTATGTCATTAGTTGGCAGCAGTCATAAAGCTCTGGACCACTTCCAACATTTACTTCCATGCACTGAGCAGAAGCTGACACGTTTAACCCCCACACACACTTTGTTCATCTTCCAGCTAATCTGCACAGATTCAGCTTAAAATAAGGATTTAAAAATCCTAATGGTATCAACTGGAATTATTCTGCTTTGCCACTGAGCATCTGAAGGAAGAGTACGGTAAAGCTGTGCAGGGTTTGTAGAGCTCATTCTGCAGCAATGGGGGTTTACTTGATGCATTTTCCTGCAGGACAGTCTGCAACAAAGGTTCTATGCAGAATTTTGTCAAGCCAGTCACGTTCAGTAACTTTTTTCTTATCCTTAAGGAATATTTATTTGCCAATATTTGTTTTTAATTACCAACTTGAGAAAGCCTCAGTGCTCAAAATGTAACAAAACAAAAACATGAGGTACCCTAAATCCAAGCAGGCAGGCTACTAGCTGGGGGGCAATTCTGAAGAAATGGGGGAAAAGGACCTCCAGTGCAGCCCAGGGCACCCTGTTCTCTCCCTGCTGGGCTCAGGGTGCCCAAAGAGGCCACTGCCATACACACCTTCAGAGAGTACGTTTACTACCCAAATATAAGGATGTGGACACACACGTAACAAAGGACTGTGCCTAAGTCTGGGAAAAGACTTCTCGCCAGTTATGGCAAGCAACACCTGTAGTGGTCCAGAAGTGATGACATGTGCTCAGTTTCTACCAAACAATAAAAAAGAATGGACCTTGAGCCTTAGAAACGGCAAACATAAAAGCATATTGTCTTCAAGAGAGACTCTTGAATTTTTCCAGGAAGTTTTCCCCTATCCCAGGACCCACACCCGCAGCAAGGTTTTAGTTCTATTTAATTTATCCAGATGAGTTTGGAAGTTAACACAGTCATATCTAGCAAAGTATCACTGAAGCAACCATTAGAGGAAGAGCTCTCTAACTGCTCCAACATACTGCACTCTCTAGCACAAATTTAATTTAGTTTAAAATAATGAAGCTGACAGCTCAGATAGTCTGCCTGGAAACTGTGCAAATTTCCCACCCACCTTCATTTGCAAGGTCCCTGGCACTCCAGTCTTCAAAAATGCTGAAGTGCATGACAGGTTTCTAGAGACAAGTCTTCAGCAGCAGTAAAAGTGAGATCTCCGACCTTTCGGAACAGCTCATATTTGAACTCATCCCTCCCGAGGGAAAAGAAAGGTTGCTGTCACGATGCCCCAACCTTAAGGCACTTCCAGAAGAAATCCCATTCCTGCTCCTCGTCTGAGGGCAGTGACCTAGATGAAACTTGACTAGGAGACCAGGTCCTACCTCCAGCACTGCTCCTGTCAGACAAGAGGCTGCATTTGAATGGAGAATGTGGTAAACCAGCCACCAAAGGCTGGAGAGGGAATTTTTACACAGGCATGCAGTGACAGAACGGGGTGGGGGGCAGATGGCTTTAACTGAAGGAGGGTAGAGTTGGATTAGGTATCAGGAAAAAATTTTTTACTGTGAGGGTGGTGAGGAACTGAAACAGGTTGTCCAGGGCAGCTGTGGATGCCACACCTGTGGAAGTGTTCAAGGCCAGGTCAGACAGGGCTTACAGCCACTCTGGCAGGGGGGTTGGAGCTTTTTTGTCCCTTCCAACCGAAACCCTTCCATGCTACTATGAAAAGAGTGCCCTCCCCACTCTCTTACATGCAGCAGCACTAACGGAGAGCTAAAGACTCAAACACAATTGATTTTTCAAGGTGAGATGCTGCCAGAGTAAACCGGGTCTCGACAGTTGTGAAACCAAGTTTCCAAAGGGCTCGGAGAACGCAGGTCTGGGTAAGGACACGGCAGGTGACGCATTCACACGGGTACACGGACCCGGTCGCCTTGCGCAAGCGGGCGGGGATGGAGGGGCACGGCAGGGCCACGGGCCCTTCCCATGCCAGCCAAACTTCTCAGCCCCCTTTCCCGCTATGGCCTGAATCCGCCATCACGAAGCAAAGCATGACATAAAAAAAATTATTAAGCAGAGCATTGCTTTGCTTAGTATCCACTCCAATCTCCTTGGGGGACTCCCAAGCCAAGACCGGGACAGCTTCCCTGCGCCATCCCGACCCTTTGAGGCACGTACAGAAGAAGAGAACAAGAGAAATTAAGTATGGTAGCAACAGGATTCACAGGACTGCGTGATGTCAGCACAACACAGCAGTCAGAAAACCACTGCCAAGAAAGTCAGTGAGACCCTACATTTCAGCAGCTGGGACAGGCAAAATCCTGGTCAGGACAAACACAGCTACTCACTTCCCAATTCTGACCTGTGATTACAAGACCACAGATGGACTACACTGCACAAAAGAAACCTCTAAAATACATGTTTGTTTCGTAGACTTAAAACTGAACACGCACCTGACATGGTCAAACACGCGCACAAAAATGGAATTAAGATATTCTCACAAATCCAAAAGATTCAGAAAATACTGTTAAAGGTGCTTTTTTAATTGTTTTTTTTCCAGAAACCTAATTGCTATGGAATTGGTTTATAAAGCCGCCACTTTAAGAAAGTTGGGATAACACCTTTTGAAAGCAGACGCGGAATGAAAAGCGCAATTGAAAAGACTCATGTATTCAGTCCAAATTTCAGCCTGAAAGCTCATTCAAGAAGTTATTTCACCTCCAGATGCAAGCAGAAAGTATTGTTCAGAAGAGAGAATGGAAACAAGTGAAGTGATATAAAAATTGTCAGAAATATTCAGCAATTAGTCTGAAATTTGCTTTTTAACCTCAGGGTTCTAACTCTTTGATCTATTATTATCACTAACCACAATCAGCAGTGTACTCATACATCTTAGGGGAGCATACAAACTCCTAAAAGCCATTTTACATTATTATCCACAAATACTGGATTCTGTTTCTACTCCAATATTCTAACCAAAGTTTACTTTTTTTTTCTTCTTCAAAAAATACCATATTAAGCCTAAGTTACCCCACCTTTCCAAATATGAAATTTAAGCTATCAATTTGTTCAGGAAGCCAATATGCAGCTTAGAGACTGCAGATTTAGCAAAATTTAATTTAGTAACCAGCTAACAACACATTCTAATGTAATTGCAGGAGCTTAATTCACTGTTTAAGATAAAGAAATAAAATTCTACTTCATTTTCTTATGACCACCCAGCAATGTGGGAACTTCTGCTGTAATACAACTTAGTAAAGAAACAGTGTCTTGCAAAAATACTTGTTCACATACTGAATAGGTATAACCAGTGTTACTTATACTTTTAAGAACCCAGAATGAGCAGCATGGGTTTGGTTTTCTGCACTTCTGTTTGTTTGTTTGCTTTGCGGGAAGGTTCTGGGGGATGTGGGGGAGTGGATGTGTTTTTTGTCTTTTAAATCCTTCAGCATTGATTTCAGCAAACCAGAGAAAGAGAAACCCCCAGATCACTTCCTTTCAGAAAACAGATTGCAAAGCTCTAGTAAACCACATTAATAAGCCTCAGCTGGAAAACAAAAACAAAACAACAAAAACAAATAAAACAACCCCAAACAAGGTCACAAAGCTTCCCATCATCTAAAGAGACAATTTATCTGAAAACTTCGTCTGGAAAGTACGTAAATTCTCAAGGCTCTGTGGAATTCCGGGGTTCCTGAAGAGAAAGGCATGTATTACTAAGGATGCGCATGCATCCTGCTTCCAAGTCTGAGAAGGGAGTGCCTCCTCCCACACAGAAGGAGAGAGGGAGAGGGATGCTGCTGCTCCTTTTGCCAGCAGTGGTACTGGAGCAGGCTACACTGGGAACTGCCGGGCACGGATAAACAGGGACTTCCTGACCCGCGATCCCTTCCCCTGCAGCGTAAAGTGAAAAACATGCCTTCCTCCAAGGTCAGCCTGTCTCCTCCAGCAACCAAACCAAGGTGGCTCCAGCAGGAGAGAGAGCTTTCGGAGGACCCACCACACAGTGACCTTCCCCTGCAGTTTACACGAGTAGGGCAGCAAACAGTCAAATCACGCCATGGTCTATTTAGGGTGCATTCAAACGTGCCCGAAAATGCTGCAAGGACTTGGTCAACTGCACACCATGGAAATACTGCTCGTTTTTTTTTTTTTCCTCCACAGATCTCTCAACTCAGAGAAAACTGCAACTGAAGTAAAGTAATTCATATGCTGAGCACCAAGCACTGTGTAGCAACCAGCTACATGTGAAAGCTGACAAAAGTACTAAACTGAGATGGATTTAATACCTGTTTTTCACACACTCTTTTTAGTTTCCTCATTGGACCATTTTTAATCACTCTTATACAGCCACATTTTAAGACGCATTTTCCAGAGAACAAGTTATGGTTCTATATTAGTCCTGAACTAGGGTATTTTCTGACCTCTAAGATCTTAAATCTGAAATCACAGCATTCCACTGTTTTCCAAGAAGTTTTGGTCAACTAAGTCCATTATTAATTCCAGCTCCGACAACTCTGTTCAAAGACTCAGCACACACACAGTTAAAAAAGAGAAAATGCCTTTTAAAACTATACCCTGAAAATACAAGTGTTGGGATTATGGCTTGACAGCACATCTATTAGCAGAAAGGTGCACTTAGGATATTTCATAGGCTCCTTTCCCTTTCCATCCCTTCAGTTTGTTCTCGTATCCAGATCACATCACACTGCTCACCAAGTTTCAACTGTCCTGTTGGTTTTTAGAGGTCCAGAATGAACCGGATCAGGAATCAGACCTGGCTCTCACATAAAACACACCCAATCAAAGGGCAAAACCAGAGTGAGAGCAGACAGGGCAGGGCCCAACACAGTACTTCAGCACTGCAAACAACCTACTGTTCAGCTACAAATGACACCCAACAGCAACCACTACTCAAGCCTGAGATCAGCAAAGCACCAATAAGCATCTAGAAACCTGATTCATCTGGGCAGAGCAACTTCACAGTAGGTTGTAGCTCCATTACTGTTAAGTGCTGGTTGACTAAGGACAGGTTATTGAACCACAACTTAACAATTTACTCCCTCTGCAGACAACATGAGTACTGCACGAGTACTGAATCTCCTGCCACAAGCCCTGTGCATGCTCACCTGTCTAACTGCAGCACACAGCCCATAAAATAGGATGGGCACGTTTTTATACAGTACATACTGATGTGTCTTCCAGTTCTCATGAAAATGGGCTGATTCCATATACTGTCGGAAAATGGGTAATAAAAATTTCTTCTGCTAGCTAAAATCTGTGCGTGAAGGTGACCCCACCTTACCCTTTTTCAGAACACCGCTGAAAGAAGATACCATAGTGAGATTCCATGCTACCAAAAGTGATACAAAACCCCGGCAACAACTACTAGCTGCTATCAGAATGAACTATGGCAAACTGATCTCCAACAGCCGAGCATTGCAAAGTTTAGCGATTATCAACCAGCAACAGAAATGTTTTGGTAACACATAACATTACTCACCCCCACACACAAAGAAACAACCAAACCCTAGATACTGGCACACTGATTGACAACAGAGATCTTATTTCCCCAGATTTGGAAGATCCACTCATTTATGGAACGCATAAATGAGTCACGTAGACTTCTCCCTGTCCCAGCACAGAAGTCAAATGATGTTTTTATTTTTAAGGGAAAACAAGGGCATCTTCAGCAGTCAGATTTTATGGGAAAATACTTTACATAGACTTTGACCTCCTCAATAAAAAGCAATACAAAAACCCAACACCCTCACCAAAATAACAACGAAGAAAGCTGTATAAAAGTATGACGCTGTTCAATGCATGCTGGTATGCTAAGGAGAACCTTTCAACCGCCTGGCCTGACATATTAATACAGACTCCTAGTTTCTTCAGTGAGAAATAAAGAATATGCAGAGGTCTCTGTTATGTCAAGATTATACCCAAAGCTGTTAAAAAAAAAAAAAACAAACAAAAAAAAAACACAACAAACTCCACACAAAATTATACAAGAACCTAAAAAATCAAGTTGAAATTAAGGAAATTAATTCCCAAATTGAAATTAAGGAAATTAATTCCCAAATTGAAATTAAGGAAAAATACAGATTTAAGGCTGTGGTCTAAGATATTAAAGAATCATTTGTGAAAAAAGTTTGCACAGTAAACTTGAGGGAAGCTAAAGAGGACAATAGTCCTGCTAAGCATGGAGAATATTTTAACAGCAAGGTCCTTTTCTCATAAAGTCCGTCAGCAAACAGAGGTCAAGGCCATTCATAAATTCTAAAAATAATATTTACCAGACCTTTATCTTCCTGGCAGGTATAATTCTGATAAGTGACTATTCTAGATAATATTTAACATAAAAGTTTATTTACAAAAATACTCGCAATAGCCTGAAATCCGATTTTAACCAGAATCAATTATTCAAGTCAATAAAGGTTACAGGTAAGTGAAGATCATGTTGTTGGGTTGGGTTGCTTTTTGATTCTGGGTTGGGTGAGGTGGGTTTTTTTGGGAGCTGTTTCCAGCAGGGTCTATGAAAAAAATACTGATTCACGTGAATGGCTCAGGAACAGATATAAGAAGTCTATAAAATATTGTAAATGTATGATCAAAAAATTCACCATCAACCCCAAGAAGTAACAGTCTTTCAACTCCTTTTAACAGACATAAATTAGATTCTAATTCTCCTTGTTTAAATGACAACAATCGAAACACAATTATAGATAAACACGCCCAATTTATGTTAAAATACTAAACTTTCTGAATAGCAACATATCAAACTTTGTGAATTCTTCCCACAGTGGATTATACCACTGGAATTGCCAGGAAGAAATGAAAGCAGGCGTATGAGCCCTCTGTTTCCACCACAACCACTGAGAAAAGTGAGAATGTATATATACATACAGGAGTTAATATGGAAATTAGAGGGAAAAGGCTTCAAGTAAGAGCTAATGCAGCAGAAAGGTCATCCTCCTCAATTTTTACTGTTGTTTCAGGCAACCATGACATTTTCCTAGGCCATTTTGAAAATCACATTGGCAGGATCATGAGGTTTAGCCTAGTACCCTCATTCAGATGAGCACTAATCACCTTACACTAACAATCCAGACAAAATTTCACTTTAAGTTTTTCATAAATGACATCACACAATTGGACACACCTTCTTTTTCAAGCCCACTTTGCTATTTTTCAGTTTGGAAACCATTATTTCCTAGAAACATCTTTCATGGAGAGGGGAAATCTATACACACAGACAGACAAGTATGATTCACCCTTTATTAAAAATTAAACATGCAAAAATCTTTCAAAAACAAAGACATGTTCTGCATGTGTATTAGCAGAAAAAAAATATTTAAAAGGGAATAAGGGAACTTGTTTGCTTAAGAGGCTCTCACTCCCCAAACATCACAAGTTGCAATGTTATAAAGCAAAGCTACTACCAACTAACTTTAAAAGAATAAAACCATAACTGTGTACATCTAATAAAAGTTACTTAAGGAGAAAAAGATAAATGTTCTCATTGACAGTGGGTGCTTGGCACAGTCAATAAGGTAGCAAGGCATTTTAAATGCCTCAGCTATGGTTATTAGACACTACTAGCAAATGTAACTGATTGAAGAAAAAAGGTGATATTCTCATAGGAATTTTTAATTTTTTTTTTTTTTTTTACAGTAGTATTCTAAAGAGTCATTCTCAACATGAAAACCTGTCTTCATTTGGTCACTCACTTCTTTTCACCATGTAAACTGCAAGTCTGAAGCAGTCCAGAAAGGGTATGACATCAAGGTTTAGAAAATAATGCTGCTATAAGAAGACATATTCCATGCTAGTCATTTATTGGCTTTAGAGAACCATGTAGCCTACTTTTTCCCTTCACCTAATCTTTGCTTACAGTAATTTATATGGAAAGGTAAGTATACCTGAAAAAAGATGAACATTTAGAATACCAGAAACCTTAAAATACTGCAGACTTCAAAGGGTTAATCATATGCTATAAAAGTCTGCAAAATGTATGATGCCTGATATGGTTGACACATCAGAAAAAAACCTGACTGGAAGTAACAAGGATCTGATTTGGATGTTGAGGTGTGATGCTGCTGTTCTGACATATGAAGGAAAGAGGTACTTTGGAATCCCAATATCATGTGGACATGGGAGAGCTGAAACCCACCTTAACTAACTTGAGCATGATTTCCTCTGTTTTAGCTGGAACACAGCACAGAAATAAAAAGATCAGTTTGAGGTTCAATAGCAAGAGCAAGCTTTTACATGTGTGACATGTTGATTCTTTATGACTTGTCTCATCAGCAGACAAACACTTGAGCAGGCACCCCTGCATTCAAATCTGCACTGCTAAAACAACCTCTACATCAATTTACCTTGAAAATTTTAAGGGCTTTGCACAGGTGACCAGCTGCAAATGTTGGCATTAAGCCCCTGCCAAACAGATTAAGAACAACATTTAGTTAAATAATGGGGTTGAGTTAAGAGATTTGAAAGGATGACACATGTCCTAATCTGAAGGACAGATCAGGATGCCTGAAGTGTCGCAACCCTGAAGATCTCCATCGCCTAAACAGAATTCCACACGTAACAGCTCTGAGCACTAAAAATTTCAGGATTTCAATCCTGCAGAGTAACAGCTCCATTCACCTGCATACTCCACAGATACCAGCATAGAGAGCAAAGACAGGAAAGTGTATTGTATCAAGCCTGTGTCATCACCAGGTCTGATGACATAGATTATCCATTCACTGGTCTAGAGCTACCATGGACTAATGTCAGATCAGGAGACTCCTTCAAAAGCCTTATGAGAAATTGCCACTGAAAACACAGCTATTGGTGCCAACACTGCTCCTACCTGCATCTCCCTGTGCCTGCCCCTGCAATGGACGACAACCATAATGCTTAGCTCAAGCATTTAGTCACACGAGCTCTCACAGCTGCCAGGAGCTCCTTGCCTAAGCAACAATTCTCAACCACAAAGGCAGTAAAATATTGGGTCTTTCTTTTCAGGCCTTCCATCAGTCTTCTGGTGAACTTTTCTCACTATATAAATAATGCAATTTATGAAAATTTCATCAGGCAAAGCAACTAGAAGGCAGTAACTCCATCTTCCTTGATCCAAGAAACTACATTTAAGCTAAGATTGAATGATAACAAATATCCATCTACACGCAAAGTTCAGCATGATGGTGGGATACAGCCCTTTAAATTCGAGAAAGATGTATTAAGAAGTGCATTTTCAGAGACCATATTGGAAATGGCCAAAGAAAAAGTGAGGTATGGCTTGCAAAATGATAAGGAGATTTCAGAAGTGTTGGACAGACCTGAGTATAAAGCATTTCAAGTCTTTTTTTAACTCAGTGGTTGTTTTCACTCCTCAAAAGCACCATTGTTTTAGGTATTACGTTTTTCACTGTGACACTGTATTTTCAGAAATTATTTAGTATCATTCAAATACGGAAAACCCCACGCATCCCTCTTCACTCCACCCCAAGAACAAGGCAGATGCCTCATTCCCTGAGGGCACCTGCGCATCTCACGAGGAGAAAAAAACCACTTGCAAAAGGTAAATGCAAGTCTGTTACCGGCTATTGGAGGTTCAGCAAAAACCTTTAGGACCCCGCTGGATACATGAAGAGACTATTTATCTATTCCAACTCTGTCATGCTGTCACAGGGCCTAATAACTTGTAATATTGACTAGGAAACTACAAGGTTTATGAAAGTAAGCCTCCCTCATGAGATACCCGGACACCTGCTTGCTGAAGAAGCATGTGCTTCCAGGAATCAGCCAAGAAACCCGAAATCAAATGACACTTGCATATTTCTCTTCCACCAAAAGTGAGGAGATTAGTTTATCCATTTCTCCCTTTCAAATGCATCAAGTTTTAACAGCCCTCCTCCTTCTGGAGTCATTTTTCTATATATACAAACCAAATGTTCCTACAGTTAAAATACAGAAATAATATGTTGCCACAGGCTTGAAACGTTTAGTTTTTTAAACTTAACCAGTTAAAGTCTGGTGGAAACATAGAACCATACTTCTTTACAAAAACAGATTCCTGGCACTCTCATTTTCTTATCCTCATCTCAGCATTTCATCCGAGGTACAACACATTCAAGCACTAGCTAAGGAAGAATAACTATTATAGGACACAAGAGAGCAATTTTACTAAGCTCTCATTATGGGAAAAACAACATTTGTAGTAGTAAGAGCTTATAAACATATTAAAGCTATACCTTCAAACTCAATAACAATAGAATATAATATGTTCTTCTTAAATACTAAGGCCAGCACTTCGTTTTTATTAAAGGCACAGTAAAAACCAGCAAGATAGAAGCAAATTTAACGATAATAATTGAAATTCAAACCAAGAATTACACATCAGCTTGAGAAATACCACCCTGGTCCTCATCCTAATTCCTGCCTTGATTGTTTAATGGAGGAGAAGAAGGAAAAAAAATAAGGCGGGGGAGGAAGTAATTTGCCGGCTCACCTGGACACGTTTTCTGGAATGTATTCTAGAACTGGATACCCATCACTTCTTCTGGATGCCAACTCTGAATGCGACTTCCAGGTCTCCACGAGGGTGCTGACGGCAGGGAACGAGCTCAAGTGCTGAAATGTCTGCTCTCGAGCAACCGGCCGCGACAAGGATATCGTGCCTTGGGCACCGATCCTGTAGTGAAATGACTGTCCACCTGAATTTACACCCACAATGGCAGAGGATGGTATACTGTTTTCTTGGTAATAGCTGCCATCGTCAGGCTCCTGCTTAATCCCCACACGTAGGCCCGGATTTGGGAAACCGCTACCTTCACAATTTCCGTCAAATGAAGAAACGGGTGGTCCTAAAATCCCAGAAAGAGAGTAATAGTCTTTGTCATCCATAAAAGAAAAATATGAGCCATCTGTAAAGGGGAAAGGATTTACTGTTTGATTCCCTTTAAAAGAGGCACCAGAACAAGGATGTTTGGCTGATTCTTGCTTCACTGGTACTGAAAAGGGGGAATCTGAGTTTATCTTGCTGCTGCTGTCACCAATGCAGGCGCTGCCGAATGACCCGTCTGGCTCAGGTTTTATGAACTGAACAAGGTTCATCTGACTGTTGTTGGAGATGGCATTCTCTATTTCCTCCATCTTAGGAAATGTGAGTCCTTGAGCACCCTTGTCTTTTGTTTCTGGACTAGGAACGGTATCTTGGCTTCTGCTAGGTCCCACTGGCGTGCCGGAAGCTGGGAATCCTATGGAGTTGTTTACAGGGCTACAGATGGATGATCCCACAGTGTTAACCGCTGGACTAGAACGAGTGGACCTATTATTGGCATTGGAAGGGCTGGCAATAGAGCTCCTGGAGTTCAGGTTCGCAGGACTGGACACAGAAGACCTCATAGTGATATTACTGGGACTCGAGACAGGAGATTTCACGCTGCAATGACTGGGAGGACTAGAAATCGGTGACTTCATGCTACTTATAGGGCTAGAAAGTGGAGACCCCACGTTGCTGACGTGTGCGGGACTGTGCAACATAGACCCCCGGTTTTCAACATTCGGCGAGCGCGACAGAGGGGTTCCCTGGCCGATGGGGCTGTGCATGGCAAAGTTCCCAAAGTTTGCAGTAGTTGAGGACACGGAGTTCACCCCAGCAGGACTACACACTGAGGAGGCCATGTTCTGAGGGCTGCAGCCCGAAGGGCTCTTCTCTTGACACACGATAGGGCTTTTGACAATCGTGTGCATGGCACCGCCGTTCACAGCGCTCCCGGAGTCCGACATCAAAGACCTCAAGGGCCTGCTAGCACTGTGGAGGGGAGAGGAGCAATGGCCGTTCTCCTTGTAGAGCTTCACCAGCTGCTCCATGTTCTGGTAGATCTTTCCCGGGCTCCCCTGGTTCTGCTGATCATAGTGGTACTCGGCATCTCTTATCGAATCCATATATAAACCCATGGATTCGGCCACCGTTGCTGACAGCTCCTTCGACTCTGTTTCGGTCTTGATGTCAGAGGGGAGAAGACCAGGCTGACTGTTGTCTTGCTGCAGGCAGGAGAGTAGCTCAGGTTTTTCTTTGTGGTTTCCTTGAGTGCTGCTGTTTGCAAAAGAGTCGGCAGGGCAGCTTACGTTCACAATCTCCATATAGTTACTGTCATCAGTCTGCTCTCCAGCACCTACGGAAGAATACTCCACAGACTGAGAAACTTGACCCCACCGTCTCTCCATATCTAAGCCTTCTGGGTAGCTGTGGTATCCTTTTGTCTCCATAACTAGCAAAGACATATAAAAAAAGTAAAATTAATAAATGACAGGACAGTGTGACTTCCTAAGGAAATTTCCTAATTTCCTAAGGAAACAAGGCGTATCCGCTCTCTCTGTCTATCCTCCTCTCTGTGTGCCTGCCAGTCGCGTTTCTCTGCCCCATCCATCATCTCTCAAGCATTTGTCCAATTTCAATCAAACTGAGGGAAAAGGCCTCATGGATAAGACAGCCCCATGGGTTCAGAGAGAAAACCGCTCAGCAGTTAGGAAACACCCAAATTACTGCTCCCAGCCCTGCCCCAAAAGGAACAGCTCAGCAAGGTCAGCACAACAACCGCCCACTCTCACCGGCCGCAGCCCCATGGCCAGTGCCAGCAGCATTACGGGCTGTCCCTCACACAGAGACCTGGGGGGGGAAAAACAGAAGGGAGAAGCAAGGAAAGAGGAGATCCAGAGAGGTCCTGAAAGGACACGCTGGTGGTAGGCAGGATGTAAACCCTGTGGAAATTCCTCATCACAGCTCTGCTCCTCCAAGTACCTTCCACTGCCATGCTACAGGGACATCAAAACAAGGGAGGCTGATGTGTTACAGGGGTTTCTCTTCATCATCCAGCGTAACACAGGATGCTTTAGAAGGAAACAGCGGTTCTGAGGGGCTGGGAGTTGACTTGCCCCTTCACAGATATACAAACGTCTTATACACCACCCAAGGAGACATGAAGGAGCAGGGAGAGAAGTAGGGCAAAAGTTGAATAGGAAACATTTCTGCCACAGAGGAAGGGGGTCAGATTAGGCAGGGATGCATGGCTATTAAATGGATCCATAATTCTGCAAATTCTGCAAATCTCCATGGCAGTCAGCAAGAGGAATAAATAAAGAAAAGTAAACCTTGTTCTAAAATGGACCCTAAAAAAATCCTTCCCATCCCTCATACCACTCTCTTGAGGCAGGGAGCAAAATGCATGACCTAGTCTCCAACAATCTGAAAATCACATAAAAATAACAACAATTTTTAATTTTTTAAGGACTTGGCTCATAGTATCATTAGAAATGTAGAAACTTAAGTGCCAGCAGTTACCGTATCAATATCATGCAAATATTTTTTCTTTTAAGAATGTATTCAATATTTAATTCAGTGTTTCATCTCTTTACTTAACATTACTTAACAACACTATTTTAAGCAAAATTATAAAAACAAAGAATCTTAAAATGTATTACTTGAATACTTCTTTGCCCTTACTTAGTTAGAACTATGGCCCTATGCCTACATTCCCCTCAAGCACAAATTTTATTAGAACATAGAATCACGTGTCTCACATCATAGTGTGTATCAAATCACATTCCTATAGTCTAAAATTTTCAGACAACAGTGCCTAATTTCATATAAAGTCACTCCCAAACGATCACCTACCCCTGATTTAAGTGCTGACCAAGTCTAATTCCTAGAGAAATCAATTGCAGCTGTGAGCGACCCGCATTTCTGAAAACCAGGAGACTTAGTTAAGGCTTAAAATTAGGAGGTAAGTGAATTTTAACCCTCAGAAACACCAGCAGAACCACTGTGTACCAAGAAATCTCAATTACAGGCCTAACATTACACTAGTACCTGAGCTTTGTAGCAACTTCTCCCAAGCTAATAAAATTCAAACTTCATATATAATCAATAGGTGACCATACTTTAAAACTTCAGTGAATAAAAATCTGGGTCACACAAAGGAAAAAAAAAATTGGAAAATGCCCTGATCCTGCACTTCCAGAGACTGGTAAATATAGATGAGAGGACCAAAAACCAGCAGAGATTATTTGTGGCCTGATACAAGTTCTGTTTAAAATGACAGACATACATGCAGCAGCGAACAGTTTTGGGAGTGCTGGTTTCTGTCACCTCCAAGCGCCTTGGTGGATACCAGAACCGAATTAATCATCTCTTGGATTGCTGCTGGCATTAGGGTTTGGTTTTGTTCTTTTAAGCAGAACTCATTACAACCTGACTAGCACATTTATCCACAGTATCCACACTTCACCTACTACACAGACATGCCTTTTTACTAACTTTCACTAAACAAATTTGACAGTGGGCTAAAAGATCCACAGACCACAACAAAAGCTCAGTCGTGTTACATATCGGAACCAAGACCATCTATATCTGGTATTTTGCAAAAAAAGATGTATTATGAACACAGCAAGTTCCCCAGACTCCCTCCCCCAAGAACTACTTAGACACTTCGAGTTATGTATTTCACCCCAAACATATCAACAAACACAGCCCTCCGCAGCACGGGTCTCCGATCAATCAGGCATGAAACCAGTCTCGCAGCAACAGCCAAATAAAAAAATCAAATGGTACCTGGTATCCCTGCAACCAAAAGGTCACCTAGATACGGGAAAATCTGAAGTAAACCCAGTTTCATAAAAAAAATAAACTAATGGCTCAATCGGCCACCCACTTCTCATTTCTCGGCGTTTGTAAACGAAATTTTCTCTAAGTTTCACCGTCTGCCAGACACCTCGCTGAGACAGAAAACTGCCCAGGGGACCAGAGTTTCATCGCCGGGCTGGGGTTTTCCCCGCTTTCTCCAGGGCAGCGTAGCGCGGCTGGCGGCGCGGGCAGCCCCCGGTACCGCCGCCCACGGACCCCTAGCGGCGCCGGGCGTGGGTCTCCGCGGCGGGGGCTGCTCCCCCCGTGATCGCGCACACACTCGCCTGTAAACACCCACGCAGGCAGCGCGCACGCTTATTTTCCTATTTTTACCCTACGCTACGTGGAGCATCACCGCAGCTCCCGGGCAGCGGGCACCGCTTTGCACCCCTTCCCACCACCGCCCCCGCCCCTGTCTGCTTTCCCCGCAGGTGCAATCGGGGCTGTCACGCGTGGGGGAGCCCACTCCCTCCCTCCATCCCAGGAGTCCGCGGCGGGGGCGGGATCCGAGAGCCCAAACCCGCCTTCGGCCGAGCCCGCCCCTCCTGCGCTCCCTCCTCGCCGCCCGACCCCCGAGCGATGCAGAAAAGCGCTTTTCTCGCCCCGTGCGAACGCCGCTCCCCCAACCTCCAAAG
>VXAY01002314.1:801767-823240 GCA_013399855.1 Oxyruncus cristatus
AGGGCGGGCGGCGGGGGAGGAGGAGTGTCTCCCCGTGCCCTTCCCCAGGCGGAGCGTCTCTCCCGGCCCTGGCGGCGGCGGTGGAGGAACACCCCTCCTCTCCCCGCTCCGACCGCCCCGCTCGGCCCCCGGGCGGGCTGCGGGGAGCGGAGCGCCCCTGAACAGGGTTGCGGGAGGAGGCTGCATCCCCCCGCCCGCGCCGGGCCTGCGCCTTCGATCCCCCTCATCCCCGCTGCTGCCAGGCGGGGGGAGCCGGGGCTCCGCTGCCCCGCGGTGCGCCCTTGGGTCCCGGCGGTACGGGTGGGAAGGGGGAGCGACCGCGCCGCACTCGCGGGGCTGTGGTGGGGCAAACCCGCCCCGATTTCAGGCATTAATGAAGAAAAAAAAAAAAAAAATCGGTGCTAACAGCGATGCTGGTTTTAAATTAATATTTCACTTGTGGCTAAGGTCTTTTGAAACTGATTGTGTTTTAACTTCAGGGCACTGAATGTCTCGTCATTTAAACATCTTTAAGGAAAAAAACGAGGCGTTGGAGGGAGGAAAAACTTGGTCCTTTTAATAGCCTCAGTGAAGTCTCTAAATGTGGAAAAGGGCTGCTCGCCGGGAATTTTACCTGTGCCGAAGTCTCTGTAGAATCGGGGCCTTGGAAAAGGTGGTATTTTATCAGCTGTTGTTTGCATCTGTCAAAGTTTGTGGGTAACTTGATAAATGTTAAACAGAGAAGAAGAAAGTGCTGGTGAGGCCAGACTCGGAGGTAACGGCACATTCAATAGCTTAATTTCACAATTAGTTTACTGTATTATTGGAAGCAAATCATATTTCACTGTGCCTACACTAGTGCTCTATTTTTAGCCATAATGTAGCTAAAAAGGAGGAACCTACTGAGATATAACTTGAATGTGAAAAATTCTGTTCTCTCTCTCTTTACTCATTTCATGTCATACATCTGGTTTGGAATACAGCTCATTTATTAATCGAACAGAGCTACAGTGGATGGGTTGGAGGCTGCAATTCCAAGGCAGAGGAAAGTTCCACACAACTCTGTGAGGAACCTGGCAAATCACAGCCATGGAAAAAAAAAAACGCCTATGCACATTGGCTGCTCTATTAATAACTGATGTAGCCAGAACAAGTATTTTTTTGTTAGTTTATAATATCAGTGTACTTGGTTCTTTGGTTGCACTTTCTTTGTTTTACTTTTCCTGATTTTTTTTTTTTTTCTTCAGGGCAAAGGTGTAAATAAAAAAGGCATCTGACATGCTTGGAGGTAGCCTCAGTCTTTGTGTTGCATCATCTTTTTTACTATATTTTTGGGGACAAAAAGAAGAGAGAAAATAAAATTGAGGGAATATACCATTCTTCTGTCTTAATACCGGTCGTCTGATCCCCTCCCTTTCCCTTGTGTTACAGACAGGGATGGCTGCTGGAAGAATAAAGCACCTTTTGTGGTACATGCAAGACGCTCACGGATTTTCCACAGATTCAGTAGAAACCTCGTTTGTTTTCTGCTTGTGGTTCACAGGAGCACTTAGCTTTTTAGTGGTTGACACTGTATCTATTTTTAGTGGGATTTTAACAGCTGTCACTAACAACTAAGATCTCATCTTGAATGGAGAGGGGAGTTTATCTGTTTTATTTAAGAAAAAAATCAAACTACATAACTGTCAGATTATAAAATGTAATTTGGATCTTTATCTGTGAAGAGAAAAGGCTATCTTTTCTCATTATACCAATTCCATGGAGGGAAAAAGGATATGTAGTGGGCTTGATAAAGTAACTAAAGGGCTTTGCAAGGTTTTGAAATAATGTTATTCAAAGGCATACAATGTATTTATAGCACACTTTTGATTCAGTTGAAAGTGGTCCTGTTTTACTGCCTTTTGCAGCTGTGTTTCGATGGGGGAAGCCGCAAAGAGTCGAGTCATAGTTTTCCAAGTAGGTCAAGAGGAGCAGCGTGGACACCTCCAACGAGCTATTCTCTTCCCTCACGTTAGATTTTATGAGGTTAACTCATGTCAGACACATGACACTGAAAGCAGCAGACAGACAAGTGTAAGCCACTCTATAGCAGATGTCACCTCTGTTCCTAAAGATAGGGGTAAATTTGCTATGGATAATGCATTACAAAACAAGATAACGCTGAAACTCAGCAAGTGTCAAATTTTACCTCCTCCCATGCTCGGTAAAGCATGAATTGGTATTAGGGGCTGCAGGAGCAGCTATGCAGTGTAAAAGCAGCCTACTGTACTGTCTTCCTTAGAGGTCATGTGCCCTATTTTGAGAACTGAACCAAAGCGGATGAAGTTTTGAGTCGGTTCCAACTAAGGCAGCTGGGCATTTCCCACTTCTCTCCAGCTCTAGCCCAGGAATGCAGGCAGTCACATGGTCACACATATTATTCCCTTACCTGACATTATTCACCGGAGATTTAATTTTTATGCTGTTTAGCTCATGTAGTTTTGATTATTTGAGATTTACAGCTGATCAGGAGTAGTTGCATTTTGAGAAGACACTGGAAAAACGTTGGGGATAACAGATGAGAGTTTACTTTCCCTGACCAACAGGTGTGAGTCTTCTGAGTGAGAAGTCCACAGTTTCCTCCAACTGGCAAGTTAATTGTGTTAAAGCTATTTTCTCAAGCCATGATGAAAGTCTTTAGAGTTCTTTACAAGACAAAATGTAAGTAAGCATGTTTTCTGTATGGTATGCTTATGTTCTTTGAGATATAAATATTTTATATATCTAGTCTAATGTTGAACAATTTTGTTTTTCTAATTATAGATAAATCTTTTAGCTGAACAAGAGAACATGTTCCCTTTTAACCTGTATTCTTTCTTTTCTGCCCTTTTTCTTTCTTTCCTTTTTTTTTAAATGCTCTTTAATGGCCCTGTTATAGCTGTGGTTGAACCACCATCTAAGTATAGTACAATTGCATTTCTAATGCACGTTGGCATTAGCAACCACTTGCTTGTGTAAAGGGCCAAAACACGCATTTAAAAACACATATTTCCAATACATTTAAAAATCACGATTTTTATTGACTATTTATTTGACTATTAGCACCAATAGTTTCATCCACTTCAAAATGAAATCATCTCACAAAGAATTACTTGTTGTGGGTAATAGGTCTTGTAGACAATGGTAGGGCAAACAAAGGATAAGGAATAATGCATAGGCATTACTTTGTATTTTTGTGGCTTTAATATGGCTGTATATGTTTACATTGTTTGTAGTCAACTTCTCTCTTGTTCACTGCTTGCGCTACTACTTGTAAGAAAATGCAATTTGTAAAAAAATGATCATTGCCACAGAATGCAGCCTTATCTTGATATTAATGAGTTCAAAGCAGTAAAAGGTAGTGGCAGCTGATTGCGTCTTAATATTTGTCTGCTACCTACTGGCATTTTTACAGTATCAGATGGTAACTCATGCCGTAATCTGGTAAAAATTTTGTAGTAACCATAATAGTACTGCACCTGTGTCGAAAATCCAGACATAGTGTTTAACAGCAGTAAAAATAAGAGAGCAAATAGCACCCTCCAGCACTTAATAAACATATCAAATGCAAATTGGAGGAAATTATTTAATCACTCCATAGGCTAGTTAATTTTGATGATTATTCACAGATCTAGTAGCAATACTTTAGTGTGGAATAAGTTAATACCAAAATTGTCATGACACCAAGGTCATAAGCAGAATTTGAAACTTGCTGCATAGAGGAAGTTCTCTTTCTGATTGAATGAAAGTGCAGCTTTAAAGCTCCTACAGCAAAAGGAGAATTTTTATGTAATTTTCCAGATTATTCTATAATCCTGAAATTGCCTGCTCTCAGATATTATGCAATGAGAGATGGTTTGCCACTAACCTGCAAGATCATGTTTGTATTGAGACTTGAAGGGCCTTTGTTTTCTGAATTTTTAAAAATCTTTGTTTCCTGGAGAAGAGAGTTTATGGCTGGGCTCTCCCCGAAGTGAACAGTGACGAAGATAATGAAGAGAGCATTGCTATGAAGCTGAATTAAGAGAATGCGCAAGAAAAGTGTTAATTTAAAGTGTGCCAAGACAGAAGAGGAAAAAAAAAAAAAAACCTATTGATTTTGGTGGAAGTTGCAGTGCTTTCTTAAATAGACTTATTTTGCTGTTTTTTTTTTTTTTTTTTATTTTAAATACTCACTTCCTGTGTAGGCTATGGTCCCACTCAGGGAGCTCAGTCGTGTGTCACCTGGGCCCAAGATGGACAGTTGATTTTACACAACATGGAGAGTTGGTCCGTGTCAGATGCATATTGATTTATACAGATTTGGTTAAGAAAGGAACTTATTTGTCACAAGGAACCCTAAGTCAGCATTCTGAAAAAGTGTCCTGGCTTTGAAGATAAAGGTCACACCAGAGTTTATCTCACCTAGACTAAATATCTGGTAATGAAAGGTCATGAATTCCATTGTTTTCCCGCTGTGCTCACCAATACTTGGCCCACAAGCCAGGAGTGACAGAAATTTTGACACATTGAATGGGTTTGTCCCTAATGAACCCAAACCTATGCAAATACGCAGACTAATTCACAGATGAGAGTTGATACCCTCACCAACCCAGTTGCCTGGCTATGGTTTATTCTCTTTTGGTTTAAGTGACAGTCACTCAGCTTGGTTTCCAAAAACAGTGCTGTCTCTATCAGTGCTTGTACGATCCTGGCGCCTGCAGCATCCAAGTACCACACAGATGTATTTCTTCTGAACTCTGGAAAGAAGAGAAGCATTATCACCATTTTATAGACAGGGAGTGGAGGAACAAAGAGATTGCAGGATTTATGTCAGGTCCCCTAAGAAGGCTACAAAGTGCAAGGCTCGGTACTTCCCAAATCACAGCTCACTCACTGCCTTTCATTGCAAGGCCAGATTTCCTTTTCAGCCGTTGCCTTCCCAAAATTGCTGCATGAGCATGAATGATGTAAAGTTAAAACACATTTGGTTGTTGTCTGGGGAAGGAAAATGCACCACGGTCTGTTTGAATGTATTCATTATTGAAATGAATTTAGAAAACCCATACTGTCAGGGCTTTTACTGTATGGATTAGCAGCAGCTGCTAAAGATGGATGTTACCTTGCCTGCTCGAACCTGGTCAGAAGAGTCACATTCCATGAATGTGCAAGAATTTCTGGCATGAATTCTTGTACATGCACATTTACATTTTGGCTTCTATGCATGCTGTTTATGCACTCACCACTTTGAACTGTGCTTTTTGTGAGTAATTCAGACAACAAAATTCATTCCTTTGTATATAGGGAAAGCAAATGCATAAGAGGCCAAATGAAAGTAATTTCATATGTTTTTTCTTTATTTATTCATTTTGCATACCATTATTAGCTCTGGTTAGACTGTCACTGAGTAGAAACTATGTACCCCTTTAAAGATTTCTAAAGGAAGATCAACCAGGACTCAAAGGAAATTTTGTTTGTTTAAGAGTCACAGTTGGTCCAGGGCAGGACTGATAGAGGGTTTAGCAAGCAAGAATTTCTCCCAGCGTGGTTCAGTGATGTCCTTCTATGCGTGACTTAAAATTGACAACGTGAGCCTATCAGAAATCTTTTGTGTTCAACAGCTGCATGGAAGACATGACTCCTAAGTGTAAGAGCAGGTACTGATCTTTTCAATCTGGTTCCTTCGGTTCTTTTCCAGGGAGAAGACACCTGTCCCTGTGATGCTAGTCCTGCAGAGGTGCTTCGCTTTTCAAGTCCTAACCTTTATGCTTTTCTGTGAAAAGAATGCATAAGAACCGTGAAAGGAGGCACAGGATTGTTAAGGAAGTAGGGATGCTGAGTTTAATTCTCAGTATTTATACCAGTTTTATATACTTGCAACAATAGTGATTGTAATGGGATTTACACTGTCAGGAGCGAAAGAATTAGACCTTCTTTCACTGGGGATCGTAAACAAATGAATAAATAAAGTAGGCAGTACGCTGTGCATGCACATTTTTATTTCAGAGCTTATACTGAAGGGTGTCTAGTTCTGAGCAAGTGCTTCCTTGTAAACCCATCGCGGAGAGCAAATGAGTCCCAGGGACTGTCGCTCCTTGTTGATCATCAGTGGGCGTAGATGCAGTAGATGTAAAGGTCTATGACTCACTGAACTAGCTGAGGTGAAACCAGATGAGAGTAGATAATTGCACCATTATAAAAAGAATTATTACAGTTTGATTACTGAAAAAAAAAATAAAAATCTTCTAATGGTGCTGTGACTCTTGGGAAATAAAATAGGGGATGGGACCAAAAGTGAGGAGTTCATGTCAAGGAATGGCAGAATGTCCCCTTTAATTGATCCATTTTAATCAAACATGCCAAAAATATGATTTCTAGGATTGAAGGTGTAATTGGTCAAAACAGCCTAAGGTACTTCCTCATGCCAGTTCTGATTAAAATAAAAAAGAAGACTAATCAAAGAGACAAATTGCAAGAACTTTCTGAACTCAGAGATTACTGTAATACTTCATAAAAGAGATGATGCAACCTCCTGCCTTACAAACAAAAATAGGTACTGAGTTAAAAACTTCCCCATCTAACTTGGTAATCTGTAAATTGAAGAGTGAGAGGGAGGGATTGCAGGTAATCCAGATTGATATGAAAAAATCTAATATGTAGGGCAATATGAAGAATGCATTTCCTTTTGATGGACAGTGAAGAGTAATTTGGTGCCACATAACCCAGAAAGGATGTATATAAAATGCAGAAAGTATTTGGGCAATTAAGAACAAAAAGGAACTGTGGTATAAATTAATGGGTATCTATGACCTTTATAAAGTACATGAAACCTGGCAGGATTGTTTTCATACCAGTAATGACATTATAAGATGGCTACAATTTAGGCTGCAAAGGCAAAATTAAGAAGATAATGAACATCTGAAGCACGCTAACAAAAGCCTGTCATTTTCTATTTCTATTTGTGTCTTTGTGGAGGTTTTTTTAATGGTATATACTAAGGGTAGCAATACTTGGGAAAATACCAGAAGTCTTTGGAAAATCTGACCGATGAAACATGGGAGGCTTGGAGCGCTCCTTCAGGAGGGGAGAGACTCTGCTTTTACAAGGCACTGAACTGAAAAAGGTCCAGTGTCAGTGTTAATATGGGGGGCTCACCATTCTGGCTGGGAGAGCAGGGGGATGTCTGCAGTCTCAAGCTGGCCCCTCTCCCTGTGAGCTCCTTTCACCTGCAGCAGGTGGAGAGTCAGTGGTGAGGCAGAGCTCTAAGTACAGTGTGGGTGAGAGTTCTGTAGTGTGCGACCCGGGACCACTGCCCTAAGAAGACAGTGAGTTGAGAACAGTAGTGGTCAAAATAGGATAAAGGTGGAAAAAGGAGGCAGCAAAAATGTTCTTCGTTTGAAGGATCCATTTGATAATTTCCTGTTAGTTCAGTCTGGGTCCGGGCCCTCAGGAGTGCAGACTGGTGGGAAGAGACTGGCAGCGGTTTTTGAGAGCCACCTTAGGGATTGTAACAGAGAGGCAATCATTCACAACTCCTATCCTAAAAGTTCATTTCCATGAAGATGGGACAGGATTGGCAAAGGCATTTCGGTTCTCAGGTGGGAAGCTAACGTTGTATGATTCATGTGAAGTGAGAAGGGGGCTTCTTACAAGGTGCCATCATAGCCTACATTTGAGGTGAGGCTCTCCCACAATGTCCAATGACCTTGGTGAAGAATAACACATGATACTCCACTCTTTTTGTGGACCAGTAGGGAGAGAAGTTCAAAGAAACCTTGATTGGAGGTGAAAGATAAGAAAGTCAATCAAAATCAGAGAACTGGCTCTCCATCATCCTCCTGTGCCTCTGCTTCCCCAGCTCCCTGCACCTTTGTAATAGCTGAAAGGGAGACTCAGACTTGCATGTTACAAATCTTATCCAAAGCCCATCTGTAAATGACAGTTTATGCCTTCAAGTGTGTTCAGTGGTTATTCCTTGTTTGATGCAGCAGTGGCTACGTAATTATGTTGCTTTGGGGCTTACTAGAACATAATATTAAATATGATTCCAGTTATTGATGTGCATCCTTTCTATTTTTACTCGTTGGACTAAAGTGTTAATATTCTGACATAACCCTGGTTCAGGTGAGCGGGTTTCTTTTTTTCCAAGGATAATGGGTTTTCCATAAGCAAACCCAGATTTTTCCCACAGCTAATGTTTATAGATGGAAATGAGCACTCTTCAAAGTGTTGCTTGTCACAGGAGAAACATTGATAAAAGCATTGATAAAGGCAGTTGAAAGCACAGGAGAAGTTACTGTTAGGCAACAAAGTAATCCTTACAGAGCAACGAAGTTTGTGCATCGATACTGTAAGGTGCCTTCTGCTTTCCGAGCAGTGGCACATCTGGAAACAGGAAGCTTCACCTTACTAGGATGATGAAAAAACAAAGGGACATTTTGGGATTGTGATGCTGAGCAGACTGATAGGGTTTCGGTTAGACTGGAAGCCCTAAAGTAAATCCCATGGTCTGGTGGAATAGGTTTTGGGGTGCATTATGGGGACAGGCAGTGACCAAATTGGTGGCTCAGAGGATTGTGAGACATTACTTGGCTGGATTTACCCCTTAATATCAGTGTCAGTTCGTTTGCACCGTCTCTGTGAGTGCTCATTTCTGAGCAGCATGTGGACAGCTGTATTGTTGATACTCAACTTTGATTTGGGGATGATGTATTTCAGGGTCTCCCACTCTCCCTCTCAGGAATGTGGAGGAAGGGGGCTGCAGGAGCTTTAGCCTTTCCGCAGGTACCACGGGGTAAGATAGTGTCTCTGGCGTGGCATGAAGTGGTTTCACACATCTCTTCAGCTGCCGGTGGCTCTGGGTGTTTTGTTGCAGGCTGGCAGGATTTCCTGAGCAGTGCAGGGGATTTCTGGTTAGGAAAATGTTAGACTGGTGGTGTGTTTGTGACTTCTTCGGGAATGTCCCCTCATGAGAGCACTGCAAGCCCAAGAGGCTGCAGCTCTTACTCTGTCTCAGTGCTTGGCAGGTTTTCTCTGTGGTTTTCTACCTTATCTTTAATAATAGGGAAAAGTGAAACGGCGTGCAAATATACATGTGTATTCTTTATGAACGGCTGGACTACAGCCACTCTAAAAGCAAGTAAAACAAGTTAGAGTACATACATTACAGAAATGCAAATCCATTTATTTTACAGACTCTATTAACTCATGAGGAGCCATACTTTGGTCCCTCACAAAGTTTGTTATCTTCCTTGTAAGGATATTCTAGTAAGAGCAAGAAAAGAAAAAGAAAAATTGAAAGTGCTATAATTTACAACATAGGGAGGGAAATGCTTTTAAGCCAGTGAGTAACATAGATGGAATAGCTGACCTGAGGCTGGGTGATACACACTGTTTCTGAAAGAAAGCCCAAAGTTCCCCAGAAGAAGGCAAGAAGCCAAAGAGCTATCTAGAAATCACCTGGGTTTCCCCACAGCTCTCAGTCCTGAAGCTGAGATAGGGCAATAATGGAAATCAGTTGGTTTAGGAGATAAATAATGACTTTTTAAGGGCTTCAGATTGCAAGGAAGAGGAACCTAACAAAATTCGAACTCCAAGATTGTGTGGATATACGTTGACTGGAAGAGATGAACCCTAATTTTTCTATCAGTTATGTGGCTGATCAGTAAGAACACAGCCACACACAGCTAAGCAGAAGATACATATGTAGAGGAGTCTAGGTGCTTACTTTACTGAATTCATGAAATGTTTATGTAATACCCTGCAGACATGCAATAAAATATGTGGGGATAAATGTGGGGACGGAAAATCAGACCAAGAATATGTATTTTAGATGTTTTGGGTTTTTTTAAATTTTGGGTTCAGTATTCCATCAGGCATTGTAGTGCTTTGGCATGTCATAGCATAGTTTAGCAATAGAAAAAATAGTTATTTTGTATCTTAGAATTTGGCTTTTCTGCTGATGACTTTTGGGGGTTTTTTTGTTGCACATCATGCTATGCTTGGTAAAGGTTTAGTGTATCTGTCTAAATACAATGCTAAATTCTAATTTTAAATGCTTTGAGCATATTTTTCCTCAATGTACCCTCTTTAGAAGAAGTATTTGTTTCTTTGAAAGACAGTTTCAATAGCATGTGGTAGATTATTTTAATAAAACAAAGTGAGATCAATATCATGGAAGCAGGATTAAATATCTTTAAGAAGATGCTTGCATCCTAACCCTTTGTATGTGGTTTCATATCTTGAAATGGAGAGATAAATAAAGGAGTATCACAGAATATGATTCCCTGATTCACTTGTATTCAGGAAGGTAAAACTTGCTTGAAATATGTATGATGAAGACGGATTTTTCATAAAATAAAGTAGAAGAGATTATTCAGTGAGCCCAAGAAAGTCTTCCTGAAGGAGACGACCAAGAGGCTGCAGGTGATGTAAACAGATTATATTTCTTGGAGATTAAAGTGAGGTTTTTGACATTTGAGAGACTCTATTAAAAAAATGCACTCTGCTCACTATCACATGTGGACAGTGTTGATTGCTGAGCTGTTTACTTGTAAAAGGAATTCTTTCTAGTCAAATGATGCAGTTTTAGGAAAGGAATGACCTCTGCAGGACGAGGGGGCATACAATTATAAATCATACCAAATGTGATTGAAACTCTCCCACAGGCAAGAAAGAAAATCAAATTAAAGCAAATATTGTATTAAAGGAGTTTCAGTGGATGCCTTGGAGAGCTCTGATTTTCATGTAAATGCTCATTTAGGCTGAGGTTTACTGCCTCCTCAGAATAATGGAGAAGAAAAGAAAAGCATATTTAATTGGAAAAGGAGGGAATGCCAAGGAAATAGATGAATTGCAGTTCACTTTCTAGATTTTTGCCTGCAGATCTATTGGCTATGATAGCTCACTGTCTTAAATTGTACCAAGGAAAACAGTAACTGAACTTCAATCCATATAACTTAAGAATTATTATTTTTTTTTCCCTTTTCCACGTCTTCTAGATTATTGCAGCTTTAGCTAATTTTCCTGTCAGGTCCTTTTCCATGTCCTTGTGGGAATTGCCTCGTGATTGACAGCTTTGATCTGGAAATTGTTGCAGCTAAACTGCTCCAATTCATATGGAGAGAACTGCCAAATAATTTGACAGATAGATGCCAAGAAATGACGTATGAGGATCTGTCAGACAAACTTTTTTAGAGTAACCATTGTTTGACTTTTGCTATGAGCCTCCTTCTGGTGGGCGACAAAGAGCTGCGCTACTCTGCAGAAGTGGGGTGCTGAGATGGGCCATGGCTGCTGTCAGTAATCCCAACAAAACGATCATCAAAAATCAGGAATTAAGAATTTTTCACTGATGGCACCACCTCGGAGGCAAATAGTTTTGTGCCTGAAAGAATGTGAAATGGATGTAAAATGTTTCCTAAAATGAGATTCTTAATAAGAAACCCAAGAGGAAATAGGATCATTTTATCTGAGCACTGAATGAATCTGAGAGAAATCAAATATACTGTACTTCTGCATATTTTTTCTTTTTTTTTCTTTTTTTTTTCCTTTGACATTTGCATACAAAAAAATACCACAAAAGTTATAGTCCAAAGATTTAACCTAACAGTAAGAATCAACACAATTATAAATGTCATGGTAGGCTATCAGGCAACTGAGGCAACACATGTTCAAACCTAACTGAGTAAACATGTTTTATTTGCTCTCAAGCTAATGCCTTGAAACTGGAGTTAACCTCCCAGTGCTAAAATCAGGGCAGGTGCAAGGCCGTTTCCCTAATCTAACAAATTGAGATGTCGACTGTGTAGCCTAAACTATTTCGTTCTTAAACCTTTTGTTCCATTTGTCTGTGTAACGTGGAGATTTAACGCAGCGGGGTATTGAAAAATCTCATCAGGTTCAACAGACTAAACCTTAAAAAGAGCTTTCATCATTAAACGTTTTCGTACTCTATAACGTGCACGGTAACGTGATTGTATTTCAGGGAGGCTTTAAGTGGGAGAAAGTGTCCTGATGCCTAAAGATGGCAATGTGCTAATTAAGATACACAGCAGAAAACTTAAGAGAGTAACTTTCAGGAGGGAGGGAGGGAAGGATGCCACCCCTTGCAGAAAGACGTGACGCTTCAGCCACCGAGCCCAATCACTGGGAAGGAGGAATGCATAAACAGGAAGAGGCAGTAAAGGAGAAGTCATTTGATTGTGGGCTAGAGAAGAAAAACACCTCCCGGGAGATTTATTCTGGATGGCTAAATGGCTTCTGGGAGCAGGGAAGATGTCATTGAGAGCTCTCTGGGTTGTGCCTGTCCTGGAGAAAGTTAGAGTCACAAGTCGGGCTGAACAGTGAGATGACGTAGCACCAGGGAAAGCTAAGCATATTCATCAACATTTTGATACTATTTCCTGCCATTTTATTCTTCTCATAACTTTTCAAATCATCCTTCCATCTTGAAAAATTCCTTCTTCTAAACCAGCCCACGATAGATTTTTCTAGGGTGCCCAACTGAAAGTGGAGGCGTACTAGAAAGTCTGGAGCACAGGGAGCCTCAGCTGAGCTTTGCACTATGGGAACTGGTTCCTATTCCAGCTCTGCCAAAGAGTCCCATTAGGACCTTACGTAGTTGCTTAAACCAATTTTTTCACAGGTTATCCTTAATTTAGTCTTTTGCAGACACTTGGCTGTGCCTTCTGGTTTTCAGACATGTGAGCAGCTACATCTGTAGTGAACTCTGAATGCCTGAAATGTTATGTAGTGGTAAATGCTTTGAGAAAAACAAATAATGACTCAGAACAGACACCAAGAATAGTAGAAACTTTGGAACTCCTTCTCCCCAGGTTTTAGATTTTCTTTTAAAATGTTGTTAATAGTATCACCTCAGTTCACAGCATGCTGTGAAAATGAAATCATTGATGTTTGTAAAGCACTCAGGACTGGTAGTGATGAGTGCCATGAGCAAATTATTCTGCCTTTCTTGTATTTTCTAGCTCATTCCTGACTTCGTGGTCCCTCTCTCAGTGTTGGTCCCCTGCACTCTGCCCACTTGGCTGGTCCAAGGCTTGATGGCAAGGTACCAGCCCCTGGAATAGGCTCCTTGCTCAGTATCTGCTCTCTTCCCTCTCCAGCCTCCCCATCCATGCCTTGCTCATTCTGGTTCCACCTGTAGCAGTCTCTGGACTCTAGTCCTAGGCTTCATCCTCCCTGTGCCACGGCTGCTCCCCACCCACTTTCCTCCACTTAGTGTCCATGTCCTGCAGCCGACATGGTGCATGTGACAGCAAATTCCTGGCCCCTCCCTGTGACCAGGCTTTCATCCCCCTGGCAGCACAGACTGGTGTGCAGGTCTGCTCCTCTTTTTCTTGTGCAGGGGTCCCACCCTGACACACAGCTGGAGTCTGCTCTCCATAGAAGCGGAGAGAGGTTCAGACATACTCCATGAGTCTGCCATCCTCACAGGCAGTATGTGTTAAAGGTTAACAAGTCCACATCCTTTAACAAAATCCTTTAACAAAATGTGGGTGGACCTGCACAGAAACTGCACAGAGAAACTGTTCTTTGACAGAGCTTCTTGTCCTTGCTCCAGAGTTACAGGAGGGCACTAGGTTTTTCAGCAGAAAGCTTGTTCTCTGTCTGTTCCTTATAAACAGCTGAGCTAGAAGAATTCACTCACTATGGAGATGTTTTGTAGTGTTCAGAAATGTCATGCACAATTGGAAGTGGGATCTTCAAGTGGTTGGCAGCTTTACTAATATGTAAAACTACTGCTGATATTAGCAGTGCAGGTAGGAGTCACAAACCTAAATGCACCCAAACTGGGTTGTTATGGAAGTAAGCAGAACTGAGAGATGCATTTTGTCACTCGGAGCTTTGGAAAGTTTGGGAAGTAGGCAAAATTTCCTTGTGTGAGATCTCAAGGTGCCTGACAAAACATTAAAGTTAGTCCTGCCTTGAGAAGGAGATCAGTTCCCGAAGTCTTTTCCAACCAAAATTTTTCCATCATATTTCCATCATGTAAACTTTCAAGTGTTTTATTTTCTAGTTTTCAGGATGGTTGTGTTTCCTAATAAAAGAGCCCTACTGTCTATTTAGGAGGTTGCTTTTGAAGACCAACTATGACACACATTTTTAATTGACTGATCTTTGCTAAAAGTGTTGAGAAACTTAAGGGAACAAAAATATTCTCCTTGCACGTGTTAAAGCATACTACACATAAGTTGTGGTGATTTGTGGACTGTGTTTGCCACCATATTGTTTAACCATGCTGTGCATTTTTCCTGTGATTTAAACCGCTCTGTATGGAGCATGAATGCTACCATGATTCTAGCAAGAAGAACGATCACAATAGTAATATTGTGCCATTTCTGAGAACTGCAGAGTGAACCCTAATAAATAACAGGCTGCATCTCAAAGCAGTAAACATGCCACAGTATGAACATCATCTTTTTTTCATAGATATAAAAGTTAAGTGTGATTTAACGTTTCATACCTTCGTTCTATCAGCGACGTCCTCCCAGCAATCATCCACAATAAACTATTACACTACTTCAAACTGCATACAATATTTAGTGTTGAGGAAGCAATGTATTTGAGAATAGTCAGGCTGAAAATCTCTTCACCCCAAAGGTTTATCAAGTGTCTCTATTCCTCATATATATATATATGAATATATATAGATGTGTATATGTATTGATTCAGATTTAGAACCACTTAGGTGCTAAAGAATTCAAGCGCTAACACGCCCCGAGCTTTGACGGCAAAATATTAAGACGATGGAGGTTATAGGTATGCTGTGAGTCCTGCATAAGAAGTATGTGGTAGGAGAATGCAGACTGTGAGTGCCTGCTGCAAATCTCTGAATACACCCTGAAAAACTAAAGCACGCCAAAAATGTCTGGTTGCTGGTACAACTGGTTGCACAACATTGACTCCCCTTTGGTCTTGCAGAGCTCAGGTCTGTTGACCTGGACAATCTCTTTGAGCGTGAGCAGAGAAGTTACAAAAAGCACTTTCCAGTAAAAACCTGAGAATAAGGAGAAGTTTGCTAAGCTTCATCATGACTTTATAAACATGTGTCTGTGCCATTGCAAAATCCTGCAAAAAATTATAGAGAATAGTCTTTTGGGAACGTATGACAGTCTGAGCAAAGGGGCTTGCCACCAGCATTCAAAGACAATCCCAAACTCCTGAACCCAAAGCAGTGAGGTGTGAGAAGCCTTTCTGATTTGCCTGGTCACAAATATTTTCCCTTTCTTCCCCCTTGCTTCTGCACACTTGAGGCAGGGGTATATGGTGCGGTAGACTTTGTGCCACAGAATTAGCACTTCCAGAGCAGAATCAGCGACAACAAAAATGTATGTGGTATTTCCTAACTATCTTCCCAGTCAAGCTGTAATGAGGCTTCTCAGTGAGCAACAATTAGGTCTGATTGTGTTGGGAATCAGAGCAGATAAGTTATTAGCAAAACAGTTATACTAGGAGAATCAAATGATCTTTTTTTAATCACAATAGTCTGTTTTCCCAGGCAGGATTTTTTTTTCTTTCTCTTTATAGGCAGTGGATAAAGAAGCAACATGGTTTCCTGCATGCTCATAAAGATATACTATGGGGTAATAAACCTGAATAATATTCATTTCCATTTGTTATAATGATTGTAATAAATCTACAAGGCATAGATGAAAGCAGTTGTACTAGCCTTACATCTTGCAGAAGATAAAAAATCTTCTCAAAAGGACAGAATGGAGTGTTTATTATGCCTTCTTGATTTTAAGTACATTTAAAAGAATTGCCATTTCCTTCTGTTGCCTCATTTACAAGCACCAAGTTAGGTAGTAATTATAAGATAATTCAGTAACACTCTAAAATAATGATTCAGCTAATTAATGCTGAATTACAGAGGCAGTCCTACACAGATACTTATAACACCCCCATTAACACTGACAGAGTTCATCATGATTATTCCAGCAAGCACTGAAGGAATTGAATGTGATTAGACCCTTTCTTGAAAGCATTTACTTTTTTTCTTTTTTTTTTTTTTTTCTTAAATAAAACGGTGGCCTTTTATAGAGTTCTCCCCAGTGCAGGTGTCTTAGGGAGGAAATGGGGCACAGGAAACTTCCTCCTACGTGCAGCAGTCACTTTCCACAATTTTCACAAGGCTCTAAGAACCTAAATTGAGATACCACACTGGCCAATGGAATCAAGACCACAAGAGGGTGTAGCCTTTTGGCTACGAGCTGTGAACAGGGGGTACATTGCCATCTGTGGTATCTTTGAATTTGGCTGAGGCTGCTGTAGGTCAGAGGACATGAAGGACTTCTCACCAAGGTCAGCAGAGAGGTTTTGTTGCTTCTCACAACAGAAGAAGGGTCAACCTCAGCATCACAGGGCTCATTATCATTTTTTTCGTTTCCACCATTTTACTCTGGAGAGCCAGTTGTTCTGGATCACTGTCTTATGTTTGCTGGAGCTTTGAATTTTGTAAATACTGTCACATTTGTATATGCTGTGCCTCTCCTTTTTTTTTTTTAATGGGCAAGAAGATTACATAAAAAAAGTAAGTTTAGTAATTTCATTTACACGGAAAAAAGCACGAGTAGGGTAACACAGTATACCATAAGCTTTTCAGGACAGCATGTTCAATGCTGTAGAATCATAAAAGAGTTTGGGGTGGAAGGGACCTTAAAGACACCTAAATAAACCTTAAAGACACCAGGTTGCTCAAAGCCTTATCCAGCCTGGCCTTGAACACTGCCAGGGAAGTCCCAAGAAAATTCTTTTGATTTTACTACCTGCAAGTTGATGTCACTGTTTTGAATGAAGTCTAACTCATTGTTGGCAGAGATGACTCTGGCAATGACAGGAATCCACCCATTTGTTCCAGCTGCCTGGACATCCCCCCTCTCTGCGCCCTCTTACACAGGCAATATTTACAAGACTTTAATAAAGTCATATCATTTATACCATAAGGATCTGCACGCCCAAATGTTTAATATGTGCTCAAGAGGAAAGAAGTTAGAAATTGTATATAAATACACCTCACAGCCCCCGGGAAATTGAATGCAAACTCATCCAATTAAGGGGCCCTGGCAAACGCTTCTTGCCCCCAACTTGCGATTTCTATTCCGAAGTGGGAGTTCTGCAGAGGCTAATGTGTGAAAATTCCCACGGCGTGGCCCACGGGGCCCTGTGCAGCGCTGCTGTGCTCAGCCCCGGCTTCCGCTGCCGTCGGCGGAGAGCGGGCTCTCAGCGGAGGCAGGCCAGAAGCGGCACAGCGTGAGATGGCAGCAGAGCTGCTCCAGCCTCATGGCTCTGGCTGCAAGATGGGAACAGTCTGGCAACGGTCCTCGCTTCCCCGCGGGGGGCAGTGGGTGATGGATCTGCACGCTGGCACCGCGTCCGCAGCCCAATGATCTCCAGCTGCCGTAGATGGCAGCCGGCTGTGTTACAGCCCGTTCAGAGCTGGGCTTGATGGTTTCTTTGGGTTACCAAACCCCTTCTCCCTCTGGCCAGAGGAACTTAAAAAATGCAACGCTATGGATACGGAGGCAAATCCGGGCTTGGCAAAGCAGAGTTGCTTTCACTTCTGTGAGGGCTGAATCTGCCTCCTGTTGTTTTAGTGGCCAGTTACTTCCCCTCTCTTCAGTGTAAAAGTATTGCTGTCCCAGGCAGCTAGAGGTACCATTAAAGCACACTCTTCTCTTCTGAATCAGTAATAGCTGGAATGGGCTCAGGTGGAAAATTACGGGATCATTATCAGGATCAGGGTACCAAACATGAGGGACTGAGGCTCTCCTAGTGACTGTGCTCCAATCTGTGAGGGAATAACCTAATTTTCCCACTTTCTCATTTGTTTATCTGCCAGAAGGGATGATAATCTTTTTTTCATCTATCTTACCTATTAAGAGTAGAATATATACTGAAATGTAAGTAACAATAACAGAACATTAAGCAAATGGGTCTGTGAGTATAGGGGCGACAGAGGTCAGTAGAAAGAATCAAAACAAATATGAGAAAGAGAGCAGAAATCAGAAATGCAGCTGGCTCAGTGAAAATCCCTGCTTAGAAACACAGCTGAGGGCAGGTTTTGGGTAGCTCTTTTCTTTTCAGTGCCTACCAAAGTTTGGGGAAGTGCGCCGGATCTGACTCCTCTCCAGAAGCTGGAGTCCAGGGCTTTCGTGGGCTGTTGGTGGCAGATGCTTTGCTAAAAGGGGAAATCCTGGGTGCATACAGGGTAGTGCTCGTGTGACACCTGGAAATCCAAGGTGACTAAGGTATTAGAAATGCCTTTGGAAATTCACTGAGTGGTAATTATTTTCCAAAGAAGAGGATAAATGTATTCCCTGCTGAATGAACTTTGGTCAGCCAAGGGAGAATTTTGGAGATCATATATCTGCTGTAGAGACTAGTGAAAGAGTGGAAGAAATGGGCCAATCTGGCCCATGTAAAGATAAACAGTGATTAGAGGAAGGAAACAATCCAAGGAACAAGCTGGATTTGGCAAGAATACATCAACACTATGTTTTCCAATCCTGCAAGTTTACAGCCCCTAGGCAAGACCAACTCCACTGGAAAGCTTCAGCCAGCAAACTGCAAACAGTTTAAAAAACTGATGATAGGCTCTTTGGGAGGCTCTCTGGGAGGAAGATTCTTGTCTGGCAAAATGACTTGCATACTTCTGGCACTAAACAAACCATGTCTAACTGTGGTGCTTCTGTGGTCACTGACTGCCACACTATTTTTGTGCCTCCCTCCCTTAACCCGCGCTAAGCGCACGGTCCCTGCGGCAGAGGAGGCAGCTCTCCCCAGCTTGCCAACAGAAGGCAGAAGCTTAAATTTAGACTTTAGGAAGGATTCTTGATGAAATCCGGAATCATAACCCAAAGCCCTCTCTTGACATTAGTCATACAAGCCGGCAGCAAAGACTTGTATCTCAGCAATGCCACCCAGCATCGCTGCTGCAGCAAGGGCTGAGCATGATTTCGGGACTCTGGCAGAACCCATGCCACGGGAGCAGCACCCCATGTTCCCAGCACCCCCAGATTCAGCAGCCACTGCTTGCCCCACTCACACTGGCAGTCACCACAGAACACTGCAGGCAGTAGCCACATTAACCAAGCAGTCACTCCCGGCCCCTGGCAGCCTTTGCCACCCAGCCCCACATGGAAAGAAGTCCTAAATCCTGCTCTCCACCTGGAGGTCAGCTCTTTCCTTTTGGCTGGGGAAGAAAGACAGTGTCTTTGGGTGCCCCTCCTCCTTAACGAGGAAGGTTTGGTCTCAGTGCATCCTGTGCTTTATGGGGCTGGAATCTCCAGCCTTGGGAAGATGGAGAGGGGCTTTTTACAAGAGCATTTAGTGATAGAAAAAGGGGGAATGGCTTTAAACTGAAAGTAGGTTTAGATTAGATATTAGGAAAAAATTCTTTGCTGCAAGGATGATGGGACACTGGCATGGAGAAATTGTGGATGCCCTACCCCTGGCAGTGTTCAACGCCAGGTTGGATGGCACTTTGAGCAATTTGGTCTAGTGGAAGGTGTCCCAGCCCATGCCAGGAGGTTTGGAACTAAATTATCTCTGATGTCCCTTCCAACCCAAACAATTCTCTGGTTTTGTGATTGTGTAGGCTCTGGAGGAGGTTGCATTCCCCATGGCCTTTGCTGAAGCAATGTAGTGCAGAGACAAATATATTCAATGTCAGTGAGGTTAGCTCTGAAGCCCGGTGTTTATGGCATCCCTGGGTGGAAAGAAAATCCTCATTTCACTTGAACTCTCTTTTTAAAGAACTATTAAAATGTGAAATGTATTTAATTGAGTTGTCAGGGGAGCTGAGGAAAAGCCTGTGCAATGTTTAAGAGTGAGATATCAGCGCTATTGAAAAAGTCTGGGATTGTGCAGAAACAGCTCTTAAAGGACAGTGAGGCAGGGATTTGGGGATGCAGGCATCTGATACAGTCCTGCTCCCGGGTCCCGTGTGGCAGGTGTGTGATTTGCCTGAGATTTCACAGGCTGTCTGTGATTGATTAGGTAACTCGCCATGTTTGAGGCTGCTTCACTGGCACCTCCAAGATGATAGTATTTGTGTCATGGTATCAGCTATACACCATTTGTGTTTGCCATGAATGTAATGTAATTTCTATCTTTGGGTATACACACAATAAATAATTGAAATCCAACAAAATCCATCTTTCGTCTTCCCAGTGTGGGAAGGAGATATGACTTAATGGGGACCGCAAATACCAGCAGAGAGAGATGGAGGCAGAGGAAGCATGGGAGGCGTCAGTGCCTGCCATCATCTCTGAGAAATGAGATCTCCCTTTCAAGCAGCTAGCTCTATATCTTCCCTTTGTGGAATAAGGGGATTTTTTTCCCCTTCCGTGTTAGACTCCCATTGTAGACCAACCTTTTTTGCTGATCAGCTCATGCTGCTGTTGAACTGGGGCTGAGTTCTCTCTGTGTGCCTTTGGAACCCATTAGATGTGTGACCACCTTATCAAATCAACCCTTGTACGGTTCCTGAACACCTCCTTAGACCAAAACACAGACACTGCCTGCTTTTGTCATGTTTAAAGATTTTGTGCCTCTGTGCTCTTACATGCTTTTTATAGATTCACTGGGAACTCTAAAGTGGCGACTTGTAGCTCAGTGTGATTTACCCCGTTGTTTTCTGCTGTGCAAAACTGTTTGTCAGTGGAGCTGCAATTTCAGGAGGATGTTTGCACAGAAATATAATGAGGCTTGGCTTGTCCTCGGGAGCAGGAGTGATTTTGAATGGCTGCTGACCTCGCGGGGAATCTGGGCAGCGCTCAGACAGAAACCACTGAGCTGGAAACAAAAACCTGGAGAAATTAAAGCAGGCTCTCCATCTTCTGCTCCGAGTTAGTAAAGAGATAGTTTATCCAAAAGTCAGCAACAAACGGTAGAAGATACATTCATAGATTTCCTTTTTTAAATTGTTTTTAACAGTTATACCACTTTTTAAAATGGGTCTGCACCTTTTGGTGCTTGTGTAAACTGTTCACTTGCAAATGAGCTGGCCTCCTCTTCAGGTCTGTTCTGATGGCTAGCTTTGAGTTTGTTCTTTCTCCTGGGTGTGGGACTGGTGGGTTAGACCCCTGCATAAGCTCTGCAAAATAAAGGATGCTTTTACACTCTTGGAACTACAGAGAGAAAGATTTATTTGTTTTATAGTCGGGTTTATTAGCTCCCATTCTGTTTAAAGCTGTATAGTGATTACTTTCTGATTTCCACTGTTGCACAATACATACAATTACACGAAAAATATATGCAGGAATTGTTCTTGTATATGAAGCACAATAAAACCAGTCCAATAGCACTTTTTCTGGCCTTTTTTAGCAGTTAGCTATCTTATGGTAATAAATCATATTTTTCATTATGAGGATACAAAGGCTATGGGTTACAGAATTCTTCCTCACAGAATTGCTCTGCCCTCTTTCCAACATCTTCTCTCTTGAAAATGAAGGGTTTGCTTATAAGAAAACAAA
>VXAY01002314.1:823267-834591 GCA_013399855.1 Oxyruncus cristatus
AAAAAAAAAAGAAAAAAAAAAGAGTTGCCTTTGGCCAGACATCAATCATGGAAAATTTCAGCCCCATCAGAGAATGTTTTGGAAACATATGAGGCTGTAAGCAGATGATCTGATTCTTATGCCACTTAGCTCACAGCTGTTTGACTCCTGCCATAACAGCAGCGACTGCCGTGGATTTAGCCCCGATTTGCCACCGTAAGCCGGGATTGAGGTGGGTTGGTGGGTTATCACACGTCTGCTCAGGAGCCTTGGCACTGGCAGTTGCTAATGGTGAAAGAGACAGTGAAAGATCCTGTTACAGTCCTCGCCCTCCTGAGCAGTGGCAGTGAATGGAACTATTCATATGCTTAAGGCTGCAAGGCCTGGACCCACCTAGCTGTGCTATAAATAGGGAGCCGCAAACCTCAATAGATAAAGTGCTTTTAATTCAGGTGGAAATCCAGACTTTCAGGTGCTTATCTTGACCGGGTGTATTTGGCAGGTCAGATGCATTTTGGTTTGGTACTTTAGCACTTCAGGCTCTGGGCTGAATTGCTACAAAGGGCAAATATCAATTAAAATAATATTTAACTGCTCTGCCTAAACTCTCCATCCCTTCTTATATGCATAGTGTTTTTGTAAGGGTTGCAGGCTCTTGCAGAAGTTGGTATTTGGAGTATTCTGACCATTGGGACAAATGAGCCCAGCTCACCAACACTCCCAAGACTGCTTCAGTTTTGGGCTGTCCAATGGGTTTGTGGGTGCCTGCTGCTGGCATCAGGGGTAGCAGTGCCTTGCATCTCTTTACAGTTTTCTTTCCTGTTCAAAAGAACCTGGAGAGACATTCTGCAAGGAGAGAGGAGCAATTGCCTCATCACACTGTCATGATCTTATCCTCTGTAAGTGAAGAAAATAAGATAAATGGTTTGGTGAAGCTGATTTTTTTTAATAATCATGTGTCCCTTTCAACCTCTAACAATACAGCTGTACTAATTTCAAATTACTTGGGTTATAGCATTGAAAATGACATCTCTGCCTGTGTATCTACTTCTCATCAGTGTTTCTGAGGAAAAGAAAGTCCTTAATCTTGCTGCTCCAATACTTACTTTGAAGTACAGAAATTCAGGAGCTGGTCTTCTAAGACAAGCTAGCACATCTTTGTACCGAAGCTGTTGCTTGTCTTACTCTTCCATGGGCATTCCTAGAGCTGGCAGTAGGACACTGGGTGAGACATAGCTTTGTCTTACCTACTAAAACTGTTTGTATGTTTTAATAGGTACAGCACCTAGTACAGATATGCAGTGTAATCTGTCCCTCTTCTTAGTCAAGCTGTGATGTTCGATACTTTCATGTTACTTGAACTACAAAATTAAATTCCGGCCTGGTATTTCTTATACTCTGAAAAGGACACCCTGTCAACAACTCTGGTGCACTTGTGCTGCAATTTGGGCAGATACTGGCTCCACCTGTTGTTTTGTTTTCCCCATTAGTTATCTGGATGCCAGCACTCTCAAAGGCACCTCCTTCTGTTATAAATAAAACTTGAAATGAAAGACTATTGTGTTACTGTAGAACATACCCAACTCATACCACTCCAGGTCTCGGGGAGACAAACGAAACAGCTTCACAAGTGACTTCCAACCTCTTGAAGATGTTACATTCATCATGCAATTAGATGTGTCAGAAAATGCTTGCTAAAACCATGGCAAGATGTTGCTGGTAACTAAGGAACCAGGACTACCTACCTATTGTCCCTCGTCACAGGGTATACTCAGTATTCCTTCAAAAACTATCCACCTGACAGGAGACATTTTTTTATTTTATTATTAATTTTGCTGATGTGCTACTTGAAGCAGATGTCCGATTTGATTTTAGGTCATCAAAATAAGCATCAATGTCAACAGAAAAAAATGCAGTCTATGATGAAAACGAAAATGTTTTTTTAAAAGATTTTGTAGCTGATAAATGTTGTCCAAAAGCACTAATCATCTTAAATTTTTAAATCATTAGCAATGAAGCCCCTAGCTTTGGCATGGCTGTCAGTACTCTGCTAGTTGTGAAAAGCTACACGTCGCTACTTGCTGCTGGTGAATTAGATCTTCAGAATTGCTTTACAGATGTTGTACGTAACAACCATTTAGTGACATGTCAAAGGAGGCCTTTTTTTTCTGGTTCTTTTCCAGTAAAAATCCCTTCAAAGAGTCATCCCTGGATCTTGCAGATTATTGATCCCGGAGAATCCCAGGGAAATGACTGCATTCCCAGGTCTGGGTTTGGAGTACATGCAGATACCTGCAGATTCACCGGAGTCAAGTAGTAGCACTTCTTTTCAATGACATCCTGGGGCCAGGACTTCCATCCATTAATCATGTGAAAGAGGACCTCCTTTAGTCAAACCTGCCAATTTTTAATGTAATTGAATGTCACCTTATCCTCATATGACTAGGGAAGAAAAGCAGAAGCTCTTGCTCAACATCCATTTGTTTTATGCCCTTACATATTTTTTGTGCCACTTGGGGCTTCGTGTGTCTGATAAAAGCAGGGAAAGGCTGTATTTACCAGAATTTGAGCTAGAGGTACCGGGAACAAAACTGAAGAGTGAAGTCTTCTGCTTTTTTTTGGCTGATGGAAAACCTGAAAGCTGAATGGCTGCAAGTGGTGCTCCATCAGGTAAAGGACAGGTTGCCATGTGTATGGAAGTGCCATGGCTCTCTGGGGACTTTCTGCCGGTGTTTATTGAGCAAGAGACCTCTTGTTCTGTGCCATCTTATAGCTTTTTCTGTGCTGGTCAAACTTATCCTCATCTGTAAGTGAATCAGGAACATCCTTGTAATAAAATTTAATGTATAACTTTCCAACTGTGAGAATTTTTAAAAAAAAGCTTTATGGAAATAAGAAAACATGGCCTGAGAAATATTTATTTTGTTGTATGATGTTCGAAGCATTTTCTTCTTCCCTTTGGGAAATAAAATGAGTGAAAACAAATATTTGGAAGTATGCAAAATAAGCTTACATTTGTAATCAAACATGAAGTTAACATATGTTGCTTTAGGCCAGATTTAAAAGCTGAATCTGACCATTTCAGTTCAGTAAATTGGTAACAGACAGAAAAACCGCTTTCTTTCAAAGTCTGAGCACTGAATCCAGTGTCACCTTTTTGATGGTAGCTGGCCAATTAAACATATCTCATCATAACCTCATAGAGGAAGTTGACTACAAAGAGGATGAGTCAAACTCATCAAGTTGCCTTATGAATTCTTCTTTTTTTGTTTTTAGAATAACGCTGTCTTACAAGATGATGAACTGCCAGTCTCAAAGGAAGAGAAAAGCAGACACTTCTTTTCTGGATAGATTAAAGTCTCCAGAGGATGGTGAAAGCAAAGCAAATCAAGTATATCATCTTTCATATTCACATCAACCCATCTATTGTGGAAAACATCAAAAGTCAGCGTTTTTTCACTCAGTTGAAATATTATTTCTGGGCTATTTCTAGACCAAAGAGACAAATATTGGAGAAGTGAAGACAGTTAATAATCACCCAAAGGAAAGAGAAAAATACCAAAAAAGGCAAAGTCCCACTGTATGTCATCTAGTGCTGCTGTGTCCTGAGAGGGATTTCAGGAAGAGCAAATGTTAGTTCCTGAGAGCTGAGGAGATAGGATGTCCCGCCAGTAGCTGTCTCCTTGCCTCTCTTTCTCTCAAGAATTTTTACTTGTTTGTCTTTTTCTACTTCTTTTGTGAGAACATGACTGGGGAGAAGGGCTAAACAGAGGACTCCAAGAACTCGGTGCAAGGAGGTCAACTTATATTGCTTTCGTGCTATTTAATGAAAAACAGACCAGCTGCCAGATAAACACAGGTGAGAGAGAGGGGGTAGGCGACAGACTGCCTGTGCTGGCAGGTGAGTAGTGACTGCCAGTGTGTGATCGTGTGGTCTGAAGGCTTTCCCAGAACAGGCTTTTCTTTGGTGGACGACAAGCCCTTTTCTGCAGTTGAACGCTGGGGGACCAGAGCACACTCTATGACTAGAGCACCGGCTCAAAGCAGCATGCACGGCTGAAATGAGGTGCAAAATGTTGATGCTTAGTCATTAGATATTTGCTGGTACCCAGCGATGATTTAACAGCTCCTGGGTAAACACTGGTACTTCAAAGAACGTTTGTGCTAATTTGCCTTTGGAAATGAGAAGACAGGTAAGTTGCATGACCACTGCTGAGGCATCTTTTGATATCCTGCGTTAATACTGAGGTTTGATGATTGTTCATTTTTCCATCTCAAAGGAAATCCTCGGTAATGTTTTATTCTGCCCGCCTGCAGGCTCGGTTTCTCCCTGGGGCAGGTGAAGTATTCATTGCATACATTAGGGAACAAAGCTGAGCCACTTTTTGTAATGCCACAGGTGGGACAGAGTAAAATGTAGAAGAGAAATCAGTCGTGTATTCACAGGTATCAGATGTGCTTGAAATGCGAGCATGACTTTCAAGAAGTTTAAGTTAATATTCCTAAAATGACACTCCAACATCTCTTCTGTGCTGATCCACGTTTATTGATGGTATAGTGCAGCATGTGCCTACAGTGCAAAGTATCTATAGATAAGGATGCACAAGTCCCAGACTTCTGGGTCATCTGTAATCATCAACGGTGGTACCTCAATAAGCTTCCTGGTTTTTTTATGAAATTAGCATATAGTGAAATACTGTTTGGAAACTATGCAAAGATTTCTCTTTGTGGCAAGCCAGCTGGTAACCAAGCACAGCATAGCCACTGCAGTGCACCCATCCTCTGCATATATGGTGAATCATTGCCTATTTTTCCTGTTAATGACTCAGCTGCTCAAGATGTGGGAGTGACCACTTGTTGTGGTTTTGACCAGCTAAGTGGTATCTGGCAAAAGCCCTTCTTGTGCAATGTATTTGGCTGAAGTGGGCTTGCTGATGTCAGAAGGTCAGAGATGTAGCTGGATGGCCCAGAGCCAATGCCTCATCAGCATGACCACAGATGAAATGTTGTTATTTGCATACTGATGGGAGCGTGATGAGGACTCACAACAAAGAGGACTGTGAACCTGGTGATTATATTCTGTTGCAAGAGCCTGTGCAGGTGGTCGATTACGGCTGCTGCATTCCTTTGACACCTTTTTGTGGCCATTTTCCTGTACAAAGTACAGAGTTATGTAAGCTGTGCCAGTCATTCTGCTTGGTACCTCTTGTTGCAGATGACACTGAGGTACCATGGGAAACTGGGATCTGCTTTTCCCATCAGGACTGTTCCACGTCCAGCTTCTCAGCTTCTGCAACTGCCTGTCTAAGTAGGTGGCTCTTCTTCCCGTGCAAGCTCTGTCCCTTTCTCCATCGAAGGTAAACGGAGGTGTGGATGAGCTGTTGATTGACCATTTAATGCTCTCTCAGACAGATTTAAGTGGACAGATCTTTCTGCAGCATTGTGCACCAAGAGCTGCATTTCCAAAAACACTGCAGCTTTTCATCTCCTCATGTTCATTCACTTGCTTAATCATGCTTATCCTCACACTGACTTGTCAGTAGTTGTTAAAAGTGTGGTTTTCCCATATACTTTTGTACTGAAACTTGGTCCCTGCTGCAAATCAAACAGCTTAGATCAATCAAAAAGTTTTCAGGAAGTTTACAGCTTTGGTGACTTTTAAATAAATGTTAAGCGTGTTAATAAAACACTATTTTAACGTGCTTACATCCACAACAATCTTTGGTGGCATACTTGTCATGAGGTATAGTTGTAGGTATACCCATAAATGGATGACATTAGGTTCTAAAGGTTGTTTTCTGTACTGAGTTTCAAAATTCAGATTAACTAATTGCTACCTATGGAAAGATTTTTAAAGTAAGGAGTAGCTACATAAGAAAAACAAGAGAGCTGCTCAATAAGATGTGTTTAGAAGGTTCATGTCAGAACAGAAAAAGGATTTTAGAAATGGAAAATCTTTCATTAGGTCCATTAATGTTATAATTCCCCCAAGCTCTGCATTAAAGAGATGAAAGATGTTACTCTAGAAAACAAGATCGAAGAAAACTGTCGGTAAACATGGCATATATAAGTACTTTATGTTCTGATAAGAGAATGTCTAATTTTATTTTTTAGTCAGTAAAGGTCATAGTTCACATCTCAGCGCCCCTGTGCTTGGAAATCCACCACAGGACTGCAGCAAACTGGATTCCGTGAAACATTTCCCTTCTGTGCCTTGCTTGAGACATCCTACCTGGCCTCAGGGAAGTAATTTCATTTCTCTGTACCTCAGTTCCTCTTCTGTAAAATGGAGGTAGCATATCCTCTCTTCTCCAGGGCATTATAAAAAAAAAAACCCATACCCTAAAGCCTGAGAAATGCAGACAGCCCAGGGGTAGAATCTCGATAAAGTGCATTGTTTGCTTGAATCTTGTAAAAATCTCCATAAAACTTGCAGAAATGTAGAGATGTATGCTCACAAGTACAAATGGGGTGTGTTCCAGAAATATGAAAAAGTCACACTGACATTATCTTTGATATGATTGAAGGCATTATACTGAGGCCAGCAACACCTAATCAGGATCAGGAGAAAGTAAGTCCCAGTCTCTGTGCAAAGGGTGCGAAGTCAAGGCAGACAAACCGTAACAGAGCACGAATACGCAAGTCAAATATGAAGGTGTTGATGCATTTCTGTCTTGTAGTGTTTCCCTCCTTCCAGACTGCACCTTGCCTCATTTCCCACCTGTCTCCCTGCAGAGGGGCTCTGCCCTTCCGCGCCTTCACCCCCCTCACTGCTTTCCCTGCGGGGTGCCACAGGGCCTGCCGGAGAGCGGCTGCCCTCCACCCTGCTGTGGCTCTCCGGTGGAGAACCTGCACTGCAAGTTTCAGCTCAAAACAAACATTCATGGCTGAGTTATGAACTCCCAGAGGGATAGATGGTGAAGTGGATTAAAGCGCTAACTCTTTGCCTTTGGCTCGAAGCCACACTGGGACAAAAGTTGGAGTGAGTTTCAGAGTTAACTTTTGTTTGTCGGTATGGCTTGGGTTTGAACATGGCAAAAAAGACCAGGAATAAAATAACGCTGGTTGGGACACACTCGTGAGGTTTCAGGAGGAGCCTACATGGTGCTCCAGCCAGTATGGCCTAGTTACTGATGACAAGTTTTGACATTCCAGGAAATGTTTCAACTTCAGAAATAAAAACCAACACCCATGGACAGCCCTCTGGAGCGAGGGCCTGTGGGAAGAGGAGACGCCCAGCATGGTGCTGCTTGGGAAGCTGCCCTGGCTGGGGACGAGCCTCTCAGGGAAACCCTTGCAGTTGTCCTACACCATCCTATCTGTGGTGGTGGCATGAGGATGTCTGGCGGCAACTTACGCCTTTGCAGTGGCTGGGATGTGTCCCTTGTGAGTGGCTCTTTGCTGCACTGTGCCTGCACGATGGTGCCTCCTCAGGGTCCTCAGTTCCCCCGTGAACTGCTTTGCAGTCATGCTCTGGTGCTGAGCTATGTCTCTTGCAGCTCATGGACCCTGTGGGAAATGTCTAGAAAGGCCTGTGCTCTAGAAATAAGTTTTTAGGTTTTTTTTCCCCCCTGCGTGCTCGAGTTATTCCTCTTGGATGACCAAAACCTTAACTGTGAGTCTAGAGCTGTGTGGAAGGCTTCTGGTCTCCTCACATCCCCCTTAGGGAAGAAGGAGCAGTGGTCCCAAAACTTTTGTTTAAATCCTCCAGGCATACTAAGGCTGAATAACTGAAGGTTGTTTTTGTCGAAGTAAGAGGCAGATCCTTCAGAAGTGTGTATATATGCATCAGTGTTTGCTCTTCCTCTCCCAAATCAACAGTTGTCTGAGAGTTTAATTTCATTTGTCATTTGTAAGGTGGGAAACAGAGGAATAAAAGCATTAAGAAAGGCTTACCTACATAGTAATATTTCCCTCAGGATAAAGAAAACTGTTTTCAGTGTATGGGAGTCACCACTTTTGAGGATGTTTATAGCCATTCAGTCATGCAAGGAGCCCTGGGCTTCTGTGGAGACTCTCAGAGCCCCGGGCTTGGGGTATGGGAGGGGAGGGGAAGGAATTTGTCTGGGCAGGGAGGAGGAGTGGTTAAAGAGGGCATGAGGCAGTGAGACCTGAAGAGAGACGCAGGGAGGGAGGCTCTCTCTAAATAATAGCTTGTCTATAGAGATTTTCAATTTTTCTAGTATTCTAAGCCACAGGACAGGACGCACAGGTACCTGTGCTGGATGGCAGGGGTGTTGTAATTGTCCTGCACTGGACTGATGTTTATTGTCCTTTGGCAGTCGTCCTGCAGCATCCCTGGTCCTTCAGACTCAGTGGCAGTTGAAATGCTTCCTTTCAGGAAGCAATGTAGGACAAGTATTCAGTGGTGCTTTCTAGAGCCAAAGTAGCTTCTTCCAAATCAAAGAAGTCTCTTGCTGTATAAAAATATGCTACACCTTTGAAAGGAGCCGTTTGAATGGAGGGTTGTGACTCAGAATACTTAGAAAGGGTTTTTACCCCTCTGATCAGGAACGCTCTCAAATTCAGGTTGAGAAGGAAATAGGGGGATGGTGACTGTTTTCACTGATCTCTGTCAGAGCATTGAGGCTCCTGATGGATAAACAGCTGGCTGATGACTTAAAAAGCTTTGAATAAAGCACTGTGACCTCTTGTTTCCTAAACTGAAAAGAAAGCCAGTGGGAAGAAAAGGGAGCTGGGATTGAAACTATTTTCCATCCATTCTCTTCCTCATACACCTGCAGAGGCTGCACTAAGGTGTGTGTCTGCTGCACTCTCTAAATTTCTTCCTTTTCTCTTCTTCCAATCCTGCTCTTGCTCCTTTAGAACAACATTATGGCCACTATTTCTCAGTGATGGTGTATCATACTATTTGATCTACCAGAGAGGAGAAAATTGAACAGAAAGGACATACCACTTTTATATTTTTTATTTTTTTTAAATTTTATTTTATTTATTTCTTAATATAAGTAGTCAACTTGTTCCTAACTTCAGTTACGCTTCTGGAAACGTGTTGAGTTAGAGGCTAACAAAAATATCACACTCCTGCCATGTTAACTAGTCTTGCAGGTGTATATGGAATTGCAAGAAATGCTCTGCCAGGTGCCCCCGAGTCAAAAAATAGCCAACCTTAATCCTATCTGCACCCATAGTCATACGTACATGCCCTGAGAGATTAGTGCTGGTAGGCATTTCTACAGGATGCATTGCTAACTGAACTGAACACCTGAAAACAGGCTAGGTAGAGCTTCTGCCAATCACTCAAATTAATACACAAATTGGGTAAGAATTATTCACAGTGCTGACAAATACAAAGCGATTAGAGCAAGTATGTTGCAGTACATACATGTTGCAAACAGAAAGATAAAGAGAAGTGAACCAAAAAGTTGTCATTTAAATTTTGTTTGTATAGGCTTGCTTGTTTTTTGAGGAGTGGGTAAAGCAAGTTGTATAGCACATCAGTATAATAAGCTGTTGCTATATGCCTCAGGACCACTGAAAGGAAAGCTAATGAGCTGCATTGCATTTGTTCTTTAAGCTCTTAAAATGCATCATGAATAAATGCGTCTGCAGGTGCATCTAGATTTATACCACTGTATTTCCATGTGGTATCCTCTGCAGAGAACTGAGATTGTAGAAAAGAGAAAAGCAGGTGTAGTTATTTTTAAAAGTTCGTAACCACGATGAAAGTAATTGCTTCCCAATGTGGAAAAAAAAGCAAAACCAAAAAAGCCATGGAGGTCTATAGATTTATATCAGAAAATAGTTTGGCTCCACCAGTGAGCAAAACCTCATAACAGTAGAGTATACTGCGTGAGAAGCAGCCACACTCCTAGTGTTACTACACTATTTTGTGACAGAGGTGAGTTTAGCAGTAATAGCTCACACAGCTGCTTTTAAAACGGGGCGTAAGAAGAACGAGCACCTGATCCTGCGCAGCTTGGCACGCACAGGTGAAAAGCAGTTGCCTGGCGTGCCATTGATGTTAAAGACATATTTCTCACAAACCTTGCAACTTGTTGTAGAAAACAAACTCTGGAAGGAAATAGCCATAACTCCTGATTACAACTGGCTGGGAATTTTACAAGAAGATAGCTTTCCAATGGAAATGATGCATGTTTGTCGAAATGGAGATATGCTGGGAAGCAGAGAGGCTAAACCCTTGCTAAAACCTAGGCTGAACTGCTGCAGAAGCACAAATGCTGTGATGACCCCCGGTCCCACCAAGGGGTGGCTGTGCTGTGGGTGACAGGTTCTGGGAGACCCCCTGGGCATCCCTGTCCTCCTGCAGGGCTGGGGGTCCTGGCACACTCCTGATGCTTGGCCAGGAGGGTCTGCTTTGGGGCAGCCCTCCCACTCTGGGCACTGATGGTACCTGCACACCAGTGAGGCTCTGCATGTTTCTCACTCTGGAGGAAGAGTTGATAGCTGCTCTCTCTCACTTCCAAAACTATCTGATTTTCCCAGAATAAGATTCTCCCCCTGCTTCCCTAGGATTTTGTATTAAAAGCAATATCTTAGGGATATGAATTTTTCCTACTGTTGGGAAAAACATCTCTGCCAAACTACCCCGCGTTTCTCAGAGTGTTTTTCATGTCTATATATATATATGTATATATGTTGCAATATATATTAAAAATAATTATTGTGAAATTTTTCTCTATCTCAGATAGAAATATAATATTACTTTGCATATTGAAGTGATGCACACACTATCATTTAGTAAAATAACTCAGCATGTGATTTATTTATTTCCAGAAACTGACAGCTCTGTGCACCCTGAGTACATTATTTACAAATGCCTTCACAGCCACCAATCATCCTATCACCAGCAAATTTCTAATAAAATATAACTATTTGTAGTAGTGGAACGCTGACCATGTATTTCAGTGGCACAAATATCAAAATTATTTCACACGCCACATCAAAACACTAAGCTATGATTCTTTTATGAAATAATGTAGTAAAAGCTGTGACTATTTCAGTATTTTTAGTAAGCTTCATTGAAGTAGCTGTTATAAGCAAGCATTGCTCAGAGAAAAACAGCATGCATTTAATAATTCAGAAATTTTTTTGCATTGCATATGTAATATCTATTTTAAACTTCATATATTTTGAGGACATGCAGCACTCAAAATGCCTGACTTCTTTTTCTGATACCATGTCTATATGGTTTTTATCCTACAGGATGCTGTGTTTTAAGTGCTTTTAGGTCCCTGTTTGGTGTACTTACAATTTTTTTTTTTTTCTTGTACTTGAGTATTTTTTTCTGATATAATCCCTCAAACTTGTTTTTTGTAATCTTTCTCAAGCTATGTTGTTCTTTTTTTTTTTTTTTTTTTTTT